>JANKYF010000001.1:34603455-34636044 GCA_029829435.1 Erythroxylum hondense
GTTTAACATCCGATTAATTACCTGAGAATCAGCCTGGCAAAACAAAATCACATCATCCGCATAAAGTAGATGAGTCAGCTGCAGTTCCCGACAGTGATGATGGTATCGAAAAAGCCCGTTACATTGAGTCAATCGGGTCAAGAGCCTAGACAATCCTTCCATAGCAAGCGTGAACAGATAAGGAGACAAAGGATCACCTTGCCGGATACCTCTGTGGGTCCGAAACGGCTTAGTCAGAATACCGTTAACCAAAACACTGAAAGAAGGGGTGTGAATACATTCTGTAACCCATCTACAAAACCGAGGCGGGAGGTCAATCCCTATCATGCAATCCGTCAAATAGCTCCAACCGATCGTATCAAAAGCCTTGAACAAATCAATCTTCATCGCACAGCTATCAATCTTCTTACCAGAATTATAATCCCCCATCAATTCCTGCAACAACAGAATATGATCCCCAATACTCCTTTAAGGAAGAAACGCACCTTGTGCAGGATTAATAATCGCAGATAAGATAATTTTCAATCGATCTGCCAATAGAGAAGTAATCACCTTATAGACTGTATTGCAACAAGATATTGGTCTGAAGTCAGAGACTCTGTCAGGTCGGTCCTTCTTAGGGATGAGACTAATATAGGTAGAATTGATTTCCTTCAACAGTTTCCCCGATGAGAAGAACTCTAAAACTGCCTCTGTGAACAAATGCCCCGTGATAGGCCAAGTATGTTGAAAAAAACCGGCTGAGAAACCATCCGGGCCCGGAGCCTTAGAACTATGCAACCGAAAAAGAGCCGCCTTCACTTGAAGGGCAGTAAAAGGGGCATTAAGCATATCAATGTGCTCCTGGCTCAGCGTTTCATTCAACACATCCCGAACTCCAAATCCAATACCCGAGTCGACACTGTTTCCCATAAGCTGAACAAAATACTCCCTAACCTGAGCTGATACTGCATCTTGGCCTTGCACACTGTGACCCTCATCATCAATAAGCTCCGTGATGGTGTTGGAATTACGGCGACCCAAAATGGCAGCATGAAAAAACTTAGAATTGGAATCGCCATCTCTAAGCCAAGTTTGCCGGGACTTCTGCTTCGCAATGGAATCAGATAACTTTAAAGCCTCCTGGTACTCGTAAAGGCATGCCAATTCCCGAACTCTAAGTTGTTCATCCTGGGGCGCAAGGTAGCAAGATTTCTGAGCTTCAACCAACTTATTACCCAACACATGAATATCTCGAGAACGCTTCAAACTAAACGCCTTAATCGCCGTTTTGGCTAACCTCAACTTTTGCATCAACTGGAAAGCTTTGAACCCCTGAAACTCTGTCCGCCAAACCTGTTCAAGCATGGCCATAAAGTCCTCCAACTGAAGCAAGCCATTAAAGAAACGGAAGGGAGCCCCAATCTTTACTTTCTCTTACTAGAAGATTTCCTTTTTGTAGATTTGGACTGCACGCAAAAATGGTCAGGGATGTCTAGGACATGGTCTACAACCAATGGGGTATCACCGTCCTCTATATGTTCGACATCCCCTATCTCCTGATTCTTAGTTAGCCTAATAGTTGCAACTGGAGTTAATATGTTGGCTCAATCTATCTGACAATGCTCCAAATATTGAGAGGTGAAATCATTCACGCCACTGTCTTGATTCTCCACATTGTCTACACTAATTGTCAAGAGTTGTCATTCCTTAAAAAATATGTGTGATAACTTGTTCAGTCCTCAAACCAACTAGTTGAATACCATTAGATTGCTGCTGGTTCTTTTCCATTTTCTCCACTTCAGCATGAACATGTCCAACACTTGGTTTTGTAGAACTAGAAATTGCATCATCTTAAATTTCTCCGATTACACATACTGTAGAGTTATCATTCTGCACATTCTCTCTTCATTGTTTTTCCCAAATGCATTCAAAATAACAACACTAGAATCCCATATGTCCAATGAACCTACCGCCTCTTTAATTTCTTCAATTTCACATACTTCAGTTGCATCATTTGAATTCATCACATTCTTTTCCTTCTTGTCCTCTGCCACAATATCATGCCTAGCTACTGATTTTTCTAGTGTGTTTGGTTTCTTTTCTTCCATTACCCTCCTCATTCTTATTCATCTTAGGAATCCAAACATTGGTTCCCTATTTTACATACGACTTCCAAGGATAAGATTTTATCCCCCCTCTAATTCTCCACTATAGTTATACATTGTAAGAAGGAATGTATTAAGACAATATTTTCTTGTGTTCCACTTCAATGCACACTCTTATATAACCTACTCTTTTGATATTCGATATTTTCGTATATAGTAAGAGGAATACCCAAGTAACTAGCTAGGTGGCTTAATCCTTCAGATGACTAGTATTCAAGGAGAATTTTGTGTAAATTGACTCAAATAGGAATTATCTTGATTTTGTTTCTATCAAGTTTGAATCTCATTCTCTACTTCTTTACGAAAATTGGCTTACTTTGAATGTGTCTAATATCGCTATGAAGATTTGATCTATCTCTGGTAACCACTTGATATATATAATATGTATATTAACTACATATCTCATCTTATTTTTATTTTTTCTTTTTTTTCGAATTGTTCCAACTGTCTTTTGTTTCAATGAATAGATATAAAAGTTCTAAGTTATTTCCTTTATTATGGTATCATAGCAAGTAATTTGATTCTTCTTCTCCTTCTTTCTTTTCTATTTTTTTTCCTTTCAATGGCTAATACCACCACAATGATCCACAATACAAATGATTCCAACACCTTCTTAGTCAGCATTAATGTTGTAGCCCAAGGTCCATTGAAGCTTACCTCAAATAACTACGTTATCCCCGTCACCTGCCCAATCTGCATCTGAAAAGGCATGTAATGAAAGTGGAGAATCACGATATAGCTTAAGGCCAAGATTAAGAGTTCCACAAAGATAATGAAACAAACACTTAAAAAGAGTCCAATGCTCAATTGTAGGCTTGTGCAAAAACTGAGAGAGTTTGTTGATGGTAAAAGCAATGAGTGAGAAGAAGGTACTAAAGACTACCCACAACAACTTGAAATTTTGTAGGATCAGATAGATTAGCCCCTGAATGTAAAGAAAGTGTGGAATCAGTTGGAAGTAGAGTTTGAACTGGTTTTGCATCAGACATGCGAGTACGAGCGAGAATATCTTGTAAATATTGTCGTTTTGACAACAAAAAGCCTTGCTTGTTAGGTATAATTTCTACCCTGAGAAAATAAGAAAGATTTCCAAGATCTTTAAGTGAGAAGTGATTGGCAAGTGATTGAATAGATTGATTTACCAAAGATGCATCGTCCGCTGTAATAATGATATCGTCAACATATACAAGTAGATATAATAGGTGTCCACCAGACTTGAACACAAATAAATATGTATCAGAATGAGGGTTTTTAAAACTGCTTTGAAAAAGAAAATTGTGAAGTTCTTGATACTAAGGATGCAGAGCCTGTTTTAGTCCATAGATTGCATTTTACAATTTGCAAACATGCGATGGAAAATCTTGGTCCACAAAACTAGGGGGTTGATGCATATACACTGTTTCATGAGGAAGACCTTGCAAAAATGCATTTTTAACATCAAGTTAGCTAAGAGTCCATCCTTGACTTACTGTAAGATTGAGAACAAGTCGAATTGTAGTGGGTTTGACTAACGAGTTGAATGTGTCATAATAATCAACTCCTAGACAATGATGAAAACCTTTTGCAACCAAGCGAGCCTAGAACCTGTCAACAGAACCATCAGATTTTCGTTTAGTGTGAAAATTTCATCTACAACCAACAATATTATGAGTAGGATGAGGTGGAACTAGCTCCCAAGTCCCTTTGCGAACAAAAGACCCCTTATTAAGTTGTTTCAATACCTCTTCCTCTACTAGTGCCTAGATAGTTTACCTTGGTAGAAAGCCAATTTCGTGGAGTTTAAAGAAACAAAGCTCTGTAGCTCATTCGTCTACTAAGGCAGAATATTGTTCTGTTGCCAATACTACTGTTGAAATCAATTGGGTGTTTTCTTTATTAGATGACCTTGGTATGATCAGTTGCAAAATTGTCCTGTGATTTACAGTGATAAAATTCACATAAATCAATAATGCTCCAATCCTGTCTTTCACTCCAGAATGAAACATGTGGATATCGATTTTCACTTCATATGTGATCAAGTTCAAAATGGCACTCTCATAGTTGCTCACTTCTCCTCCACACATCAACTTGCATATGCCTTAATCAAGCTACTTCCACGAACTCGCTTTCTTTTACTACAAGACAAGATTGGTCTCTCTCACCGAGACCCATCTCGAGGGGAAAAAATAACGCTATGAATATTTGATTATCTCTAATAATAACCACTTGATATATACAATCTATATATTAACTGCATATCTCATCCTATTTAAGTTCATCTGTCCTATAAATTTATATCTTTCATTTCAATGAATAGATAGAAAAGTTCTCAATTATTTCCTCTATTAGTGTCAAGGTCCCATATCTATGAGACTATGACTTTGGCAGCCATTTCTTCTTATAAGAATTGAAAAATGAATAGCTCATCTTTTCTATGTTCTTATAGACAGTATAACTGGTAAAAATATTCATGGAACTACGTCTACAGGAATATATAGAATGTTAGAATGTCACGTCACACCTCTATATATAATTTGGTTGAAGAAAAGCCATCATTTTGACATCTCCGAAGCTGATATAATGTCGAGCAATCTTAAGCTTAATCAGATAGGAGGCAAAAGAGGTAATCATGGTTGTGATTAGAAACTTCAACACACCAAGATCATAGTTATAGAGTCTTACATATATAAGATTAAGCACTTCACAACCATAGGCTGTACATAAATTATCAACCCAAGTGGCAATCCTTTCTTATTTAAAACCTATAATATTAGTAGTGGATAACGAGGCTGATCCCATTTTTAACTTTTTAAGTACAAATAAAGCTGTAGATATCGAAACTCCTGCTCATGCTTTACTTTCTACGATCCTGATATTCAAGTGCTTCTCTGCGAGGCTTACAAGTTTGTCGAGCTCAGTATTGTCGACGTTGCCATCGTGGTTCTTGTCTGCATGCCGTACCCCACGCTTGGCCTTCCAGCCTGCAAACCAACCGCCGGCGTCACGGATGGCCTCGGTGAGCTCTTTTTGGTTAATCTTTCCGTCTTTGTTGAGGTCGTATGTTTCCAACAACCAGTCCTTGAACTGCTCTTTCGTCATTTCAACTTTAATCGGAACGCCCTTCACCGTCATTTTGAGTGTAGTAAGTTTAGCTAAGATGCACTTGATTAAGTGTATGTCGCACAGAACTCAGGCCCAGGCTCAAGCTCAGGCTTAGGCTCAGGCTTTTGGATTATATACTACTCTGATCTAACCTAGTTGCTTCACGTGATTTGTTTAAAGAAGAATCTTGTTGTAAAGTGATATAGACGTGGAGGCTAAAAAAGAAGAAAAGAATCTTACTAGTTTTCTTATTTTCTTTTCATGGATAACGTTACAGTAAATTACTTTTATTATATTCGAAACAGATGGATAGGTATCAACTTGCTTATATGAAAGCTGACTTGTGATGCTTAATGATTAATATTAGGTTGTGTTTAAGATATTTGTTTTGATTTGTATTTTATTTCAGGTTCAAGTTAAAGGAACAAGAATTAAAATAAGTTAAAAACATATACTTAGAGTCGTCTTATTAATTTTTAATTTTTTTGCTTTTATGAAACTAGAAGGTTAGGAATTATCGTCAAGATGAGATAAAAAATAAAAGAAATGAAATTATTGCGGCTTATATGATTGTGTATAAGATCATGTAGTTAACCGAACCATATAGGAACCTAAAGTTGGAATTTTCAACCTACACGACTGTATAATTACTTACAAGGTAATTGTGTAAGGTCATGTAGCTCGTCAAGTCCGTATAAGTTCAAGAATTTGGAAAAAAAAAAAAAAAAGGATACACTCGGACACCTACATACCAGTGTAAGCTGATGGTGTAACAGAATCCTAATTATAAAGGGATATTTAAGAGGCTAAATGAGTTATGAAGAGTTGAGAGACATGAAAAGCGAATATGGTTGTTGCAAAAATTAACTTATTTTCCTACTATGTAATATGATTGTTATAGTAAATCTAGACAGCTTATTATAAATTATCTAACAGGTAGACCTAATTAAAGAGAGTGTCATAATTAGATACAACCTAAATATGAAATTGATTCACGAAAATATAAGGAAAAGTATAAGAAAAATCGTAAATTAAAAAAAAATTGATTCTGAAAAATTGAGAGACAAACTTTGGTTTCAAGTCACTGATGTTATCGCGCTAAAATAAATTTTCGATATAAAATTTCAATCATTAACAAACATACATTGGGGATATTTTCTCTTAAGTGAAATGACTAGAAACATGTATCCTAGCATTCTTATTAAACAACAACCTAGATACGATCATAGGTTTAATTGAATGATAGTTTTACGAACCAAGAACCAATGAGCAAGCGAAATACATGTACGACATGCAATGAATCAAGCAAATATCTCCTTAGAATTTTCTAACTCTAACGTAGAGAAGACAATCCTAATTGTTACTTGTGATTCGCGAAATTGAACGTCATATTTCGTTAATCTAGCGGTTGAACACATTAATCCCTAGTTGCGCACCTAGAAACCAACAAATTCAATTAGAAAGAGTAGATCGGAAGATATTCAATGTTTATTAACAACGTAAACTTTATTAAAAACATCTCACACAAACTAGCATGATAATACAGATCCCCTCAACCAAGACAAAGAGTTTAGCTACTTATACTAGAATCGAAAATGAAAGAAATAACCAAGCGTAAAGTCTCCATCCTTAGTCTTTACTGAAAAACATGAAAATACTAAAGGAGAAAGTGCAGAAAACGTAAAAAGACTGAAAAGAAAACAACATAAATGAAAACCTATCCTAAACCTAGACTTCACTTGCGTGAACCATCATCCTCTCTCTTTTATGCTTGTTTTTCACCTTATCTTTCTTTGATTCTCTTCCGATACTATATCCCTCAATTTTAGGTAATCAATCCCCTTGAAAGATGGCAATATAATCTTCAAAGATTGTGAGAATCTCGATTTTGACTTTTGAAAGTTGATATGAAGATTTATTCCATCCTCAGGCATGCCCACGCTTAGTCACAGAATTGATGTCAAATTAGGAATTTCGGATTTTCTTCATTCTTTTGTATCTTTTTAATTCAATTTCATCTCTAAGGTGTTGAAAATCATCTGTAAACAATTATAAGATAATTCCATTAATTTCGGATAATTATTTCAACACATTAAAGATAATAAAGTACAAAATAAGTGCAAATTGATGACTTAACAAAGCCTTAGTTCAAAAAACACACACAGAATACATTGTTCTCAATACTTTGTAATCAAAATCTGAGAGTGAAAGAAATAGAGAGAATTTTAGAGAGTTGCTAGAGTACTTATCTGAGGGTACTGAGGAGAGTTCATAGACTTTTTGCAAGTGTTTTAAAAAACACTCAATCTCTTGTAGACTTTCTCTTTTTCTTGATACTAGTAGAACCATAAGTGTGGGATCATTGTATGTAGATAGCATTTAAGCTATCGAACCAAGTAAAACTTTGTGCTCTTTATATTTTTGCAAATTTTACTTCCTACAAACAATCTTCTTTATAAGTCTTTGTTTGAAAAGATAACAGTACAACACAAGGAACCTAACATAAGCGGTATCAAAGCAACTCTGTGACTTCCTGGCAAATTCTTGGCTACTCAAAGCATCAAGGTTCATCATGAATTTCTGTAAGTATATCTCCTCTTATGTTTCTTTAAACTATAGTGAAAATGGTAGGAAAAGAAATGGATGTCTTCACTGGTAAGGAAGACTTCACCATTTGGAAACTTCAGATGCAAGTCTTACTTAAGTCTTATGAATGTTATGGAGCTATTGAAGATTAGTATGACTTAGAAACTAATCCTATAAAGAGACTCAAGATGCAATGACTTGCACACTGCAAGTTAATGCTTCACTTATCACCAGTAGGGATAAGGAAAGTGTAGAACTGTAATACTACATAGAAACTATGGCTGAAACTTGATGAATTATATGCTAAAAGATGTCTTCCTAACAAGATGACTCTTCTGCATAATCTTGCTAGCTATAGGATGGATACTTCTATTTCTCTTGATGATAATCTAGACTGTTTCTTTAAGTTGATGCAAGATTTAGAAGCTACAGATGAAAGCATTTCGGAAGAGCATCAAACTATAGTGATTCTAAAAGCTTTACCTTCTGAATTCAATGCTTTCAAGAAGGTGATCAAGCATGCTAGTGTAGAATCCCTCACTTTTAAGAGAGTACTCAATTCACTAATGGAAGAAATAGTGGAGAAGGCAGCAGAAGTAATGTTCATTAAAAATAATCATGATAAGAAGTCATAGAAAAGGAATAGCAAGAAAGAGAATTGACAAAAGGGAAGTGGCAAGGATAAGCACACCAAAGAAGGTGATGAAAAGAGGAAAAAGGCTAAAGGTAAGAAGTGTTTCTACTGTGATAAAGAAGGACATTTTACAAGAGACTGCAGAAAGAAGAAAAGAGATAAAGCTGCATAAAGTGGAGATGTTGGAAATGTGGAGAAACCAAAAGACTCCATTAGTGATGAGATACTAGCAGTCACTGAAGAGAGTGAAGATCTCATTAGAGAATGGATCTTTGACTCTGGATGCACTAAGCATGCAATGCCTCAAAGAGACTGGTTCACAACATTTGAACTAGTCATTGTCAAAGTAAAGATGGCAGATTCTGGGTAGCAAAGGATTGAAGGGATTAGGAATGTCTCCATCAACATGTTTGACAAGAATAAAAGAACCATATCCAATGTTAGATTTGTGCCTAGAGTAAGAAGGAATCTAATTTTGAAAGCATGTTTGACAAACAAGGATTTCAAATTAGATCTAAGGATAAACTTAGAGAAATCCTTAAGGATGGTAGAGTCATCATCACAGGAGTTGAAAGAGGTGGGCTACATTATGTAATAGGAACTACCGAAGTGAACCACATTACAGAGAATAGAAAACTTGACTCAACTACACTCTGGCACTCAAGGTTGGGCATACATGGAAAAAAGTTTGTTCCACCTCACAAAACAAGGACTGATTCTAGATTTAAAGATGTTGGAGTTCTATGAATCATAAATGCTAGGAAAACATTACAAATATAGTTTCAAAAAGGGAGCACAGAGGGCCAAAGAGATCATGGAATATGCTTATAGTGATCTTTAGGGGCCATCTTAAGTGTCCACTACAGGAGAGAATCTATACTTTATGTCTATCATAGATGACAAATCTAGGAAATGCTGGGTATATCCTATGAAGAGGAAAGATGAAGCATAAAAAATCTTCATAATGTGGCATACACTTATGAAAAATTAGACTGGAAAGAAGTTGATATGCCTAAGGACATATAATGGACTAAAATACTGCAATAAATGGTTTGAAGACTATTACAGTAAGAAAGGAATTCTAAGGTTGAGAGACTCAACACGACACTCCTAGAAAAGACTAGGTGTATGCTACTATCTTCGGGTTGTTCACAAACTTTATGGGGAGAAGCAACCAAGACTATAGCTTGTCTAGTTAATATGCTCCTTACCTTCCAATGAATACAAAACTTCATATGAAGTGTGGAATGGAAAGAAACCTAACATGACTCACCTAAGGACTTTTGGATGTGCTGCTTATGCACATCAGAAGGAAGGAAAGCTGGAACCTAGAGCAGTAAAGGGACTATTCCTAGGTTATCCAGAAGGAGTCAAAGGTTACAAGATTCTAATACTTCAAAGGGGAGATTTAAGACCATTATTAACAAAGGTGTAATCTTCAAGGAAAATGAGTTTCCTTTGTTGTGTAGGAACTCCTCAAAATCAGACCTCCAAAAGGAAGTTCAGGAGCAACTTGGATCACCAAGTAGTTCAGTCCCCTTCTATATGCTACCAGAAATAGAAGAAGAAGGCAGCACTCAATCTCATAATGTGGAACCTGTGTAAGGACCTATACATTATGAACAAGGGATAGAAGAAATTAAAGGTAAGAATGAGGAGAGAGCCCCACACACAGTTACAGATGACCCTCAAGGAGATCTACAAGACTATCAACTCACTAGAAATAGGCAACCAAGACAGAGAATTCCTAATAGGAGATATACTGACTCAAACTTGGTTGATTTTGCATGTCTTGTGGTTGAATATATAGACTATAGGCACCTAAAACCTTTGAAGAAGCCATAAATAGAAAGGATGCTAATCAATGGAAGATGGCTTGTAAGAAGGAATATTCTTCTCTAATAAAGAATTTGACCTAGACTTTGGTGCCTAGACTTCCCAAAGCCAAACTAATAAAGAACAAAATGGCTATTCAAGATGAAAAAGGGAATAATAGAAGCTGAACCCAAGATATACAAGGCAAAACTTATAGCTAAAGGGTATAGACAGAAAGAGGAAGTCGACTACAAGGAAATATTCTCACTTGTAGTCAAGTTCAAGACCATGAGGCTTATTATAGTGCTAGCTACTGTCTATGACTGGGAAATCCATCAATTGGATGTCAAAATAGCCTTCCTATATGGAAAGCTTGAGGAGACTATCTACATAAAACAACCAGTCGGATTTCTAGATAAAGACAAGCCTGATTATGCCTACTTTCTTCAGAAGTCCCTATATGGGCTGAAACAAGCACCTAGACAGTGGAATAAGAAGTTCCATGAGGTAGCAACTGAGATGAAATTCACCAAAAGTGCCTATGACTACTGTCTATACTATAAGGATCTAGGAGAAGCAGAGGCCATCTATATGTTAGTCTATATAGATGATCTAATGATCACTAGAAAAGAATGAGCTAGATTAGTTGAAGCGAAGAAAGCTTTGTGCAAGCATTTTGAGATGAAGGACATGGGAGAAGCATAGAAGCTCTTAGGAATGCAGATTATAAGGAATAGGATGTAAGGAAAACTATGGTTAAGTTAGAAGAATTGCATCTGAAAGGTGCTTTATTAGTTCAACATGGAACAAGCAAACCTAACTCTACTCTTATAAGCTCACAACTTTAGATGGTTGTCAATAAGAGCCCCTACACTGAGGAAGAGAAGAAAGCTAGATGAACTACCCTTATGATGTTGGAGTTGGTAGTATTATGTATATAATGCTATGCATCAGACTTGACCTTGCCTATGCAATTAGCATTCTAAGCAAGTTTATGTCTAACCTTGGATTTAAGCATTAGCAAAGACTAAAGAATGTCTTTAGATGCCTTGTTAGGACATTAAACCATGGTTTATGTTTCTCTAAAGCTAAGCTAGCTAAATACAACAGTATGTGTATACATAGATTTGTAGATGCAGATTATGTAGTAGATAAAGACACAAGAAAATCAGTATCAGTATATTACTTCACATTAGCATGAAACATAATTAGTTGGAAAGTACAACAACAATCAATAATGTCATTATTAACTATAGAAGCAGAGTTCTATGCAATCACAGAAGGGGTGAAAGAGTTATCATGGCTATCAGGCATCTTAAAGGAAATTCGAGCTAACCTAGCTACTTCAACAATCTACACAGATCATCATAGTGCACTTTACCTTAGCAAAAATCTAGTCTTGCATGAGGGGTCCAAGCACATAAATGTCTGACTCAATTTCGTCAGGGACAGAATATCGCAAGGGATCTTCAATCTGTAGAAAATAAAAAGGGATTCAAATCCATCTGACTTTGGTATGAATTTTGTGACTCCAAAGAAGTTCACTTTCTTTAGAGGTTATCTACAAATAAGTGAATCCCCCTGAAGTTGACAACAATCGAAGATCACTTCACTTGATCTCACATTTTTGGTGAAACTAGGTTTCGAGTTTTTAAATCGCTCTCAGATTGATGAACTTCACAAAGATTAATGGAGAAGGAGGTAATAAATGTGGTGATATTCACCAAATCTCCACTAATATTCAACAAAGACACAATAACTAGAAGATTCAAGGTGGTGTGTGAAGAAAAGGTGTGTATGGACATCGAAGAAGAAAGAAGGAAGCTTTTTGGATTTGGGAACAGATGCATAATGTTATGTCCAAATGAAAAACATGTGAGACTCATGTGAGAAGGACAACATTAGAAGCTAAGTAACACGCAGTCGCATTCAGTGGCATAAGTAGAAGCACGTGAAAGAAATGTGGCACATACCTGATAAATGAAGACCACCGAATGAAACTACTACTGATTCCTTTAAATAAGACATACTTAAGCCTCAGTTTAGATAATATACAAAGAGTGCATTGTTCTCAATACTTAATAATCAAAATGTGAGAGTGAAAGAAATAGAGAGAATTTTAGAGAGCTACTATAGTACTTATCTGAGCGAACTGAGGAGAGTTCATATACTCTTTGCAAGTATTTTAAAAACACTCAATCTCCTGTAAACTTTCTCTTTTTCTTGATACTAATAGAACCACAAGTGTGAGATCCTTAGATGTAGATAGCATCTAAGCTATCGAACCAAGTAAAACTCTGTGTTCTTTACTTTTTTTTCAAAATTTACTTCTTGCAAAACAATCTTCTTTATCAATCTTTGTTTGAAAAGATAACAATACAACACAAAGAACCTAACATTTTTTCTATAAACATACGTGCTTCAGTTTCTCATTATCAAGGAACCCCTCTGGCTGTGACATATAGATCTATGCTTCTAGGTTTCTATGTAAGAATGCAATTTTGATATCAAGTTGTTCTAAATGCAGTTTTGATATGAAGTTGTTCTAACTCCAGGTCTAATGCACTTACTATGGACAGAATAACCTGAATGGTTTTATGCTTCACAACTAGCGAGAACACTTCATGGTAGTCGATCCCTTCCTCTTGTGAAAAACCTTTGGCCATAAGCCTTGCTTTGAACCTAGCTTGTTCATTCTAGGAATGCCTTCTTGCCTCTTAATCACCTATTTGCATAATCAACCAACCCAATACTTCTCTACTCTCAATTGCCTCCCTATATGATCTAGGTTCATCAGAATTAATATTCTCTCCTATTGCCAAGGCATATGCAATAGAATTAGTATCAATAGTACGAGCATAATCAACATACCTTATAGATTTTGTGATTTCCTTCCTTGTTCTCTTTGTTGATATATTTTGTGAATCTTGCTCTTCATCCCTAGGCTGTTGAACATGATCTTTTTAAAAGTTTCCGAAGAGGTGTAATAGTTTTGCAAACTCTAGCACAATTAAAAACATAAAATTAAACACATAAATGTAAATAAAAAATCAACACTGAAATTTGTCAGTTTGGCACACCTTGCTTATGTCTACCCCCCATCCAACTTAATACTTTCACTAATGACAATAATTTTACACAAGGCTTTACTTAGTTGACATCACTCAACCCTTGACACTATCCGTTGGCCTCATAACTTGTGAAAGTATTTCACACCTAATAACACGACCAACTCGTGTTAACCTTAACAGAGGATTTCTATCAACAACTTTCGACGAAAGAGACAACAATCAAATAACTCAAGTGACTAAAATAACAAGGAATGAAAATAAATACACTTGAGATAAAAAGGAATAATTTCCTAATGAATTCAGCTCCTTCAAAGACATATTTGAAAGTAGTTTACTAAGTACATTGCCGTCGTCAACTTTTAGAATTTTTGGGGCACTACTTCTAACCATAAATTATTAAGGGTTGCCACTCAATCAACACTTAATCAAAAACAAAAAGCAACACAAAGATAACACATACACTAGAAAAATGAATCAACTGCCAAGTTCACATACACCAGAAAAATGAACCAACTGCCAAGTCTCAAAAGCCACCCTCAATTGACATTGAAGAATTAAACAAAATACATAACTGATTCACACAAAATCCAAAATAAAACCACAGTTACATTAAAAAACTCATCAACCATACAAGATCAGAAGGAGTCACAGTAGAAGACATATTCAGCTCAATGATCACGTGATACACCAAGAAGTTTCACTAGATAGAGTTCTATCTACATATGATTAGCTACCAAATATTATCCAAGATAACTTTTAGATTTCAACCTCCAATTCATACAAGAATTGTCATTAATTCACAATAAAACAATAACTCTTAAGCCACAATCCAACTACAATCAACCAACCAAACCTAAGGAATATTCTATCCCATCTTGATTAGAATTTGAAACTAATCAATGTTATCTTGAAAGTCCAATTATCAAATAATTTCAAAATTAATAATAAGATACATAACATGTATCTTAACACTTTTATAGTCTTGTTAGGAGTTTCGATTTCAAATTCCACCTTATGGCTATCACCCTGATCTTTATTACCTACATCATTATCATACTCTTCTTTTTGACCCAACATAGTAGATTCATCAAAGGTCACATCTCTACTAATAATAAATCTTATAGTTCTTTCTTTTTCTGCACACCACAGCCTATACCCTTTAACTCCGGTCGCATACCCTAGAATTATGCATTTCATTACCCTCGACTCCAGTTTATCGTCATTCATATGAGCATGTACAAGACAACCAAATATACACAGGCCAGAATAATAAGAGGGTTTACCAGACCATACCTCTTGAGGAGTCTTAAAATATGTTTTATTTATTCACCAAATAACAAGCAGTGTTAATTGCTTCAACCCAAAACTACTTTGACAAGCCAACATTTAGTCACATGCATCGAGCACGTTGTATGTGGGAGTGTATGGTTCATGCATTCTACAAGTCTTTTATACTATGGTGTATGTAGTACAGTGTGGTTCCTTATTATACCTTCTATCTTACAAAATTCGTCAGACGATGTATTGCAAAACTCTAACCTATTATCTATTGACTTGTTTTCTAGTATATTTTTTTAACCATAGTCTTCCACTCCTTGAACCGCCCAAACAACTCATCCTTGGATTTTAGAAAACACACCCAAACCTTCCTAAAGTAGTCATCAATAAATGTAATGAAGTACCTACATCTACCATAACGTTTAACTGAAGAAGGACCCAATAAATCTGAATGAACATACTCAAGGATTTCTTTCAAAGTATGTTTTCCAAAACTGAACTTGATTCTACGTTGCTTTCTTATGACACAAGCCTTACAGAAATTCAACTTTCTAGTCTTTGCTCCATAGAACTTTTTTCTTTCAATATTGTTAACTCCTTTTTACTCATGTGACCTACTCTATGATGTCATAACTCCATACTATCATTATACTTCTCTAAGGACTAAGATATTGTCACTATTCTCGTCATCAAACTACCCATTAAAATATAAATTCCATGATGTAGTTTGCCTACTAAAGCAACCTTTAAAATCCTCAATTGTTCATCGCCACTAGAGAAACCATACCCATATTTGTCTAAGGTACCCAAAGAAATCAAATTCATATGCAAATCAGGAACATACCATGCGTCAACTGTTCTGATAATTCCTTTTATACATCTTAATCTACATCAAGCCACTGTCCTTTACACTAAGCTCCTTATTATCACCCAAATTTACTGTGCTATTCCACTCATTGAATTAATGAAACAATTCACACAAGAAAGTCATGTGGTAAGATGCACAGTGTCTATGACCCAGGTCTTTGCAGAATTAGAAGTATTGACAATCAAAACATCATTGCCCTTTCCTTCATCGGAGTTGTCCTGTACTACTGTGACACTACCACTACTACTTGATTCCTTCTTCTCATTTCCCTTCTTTCATTGTGGACAGTTCTTCCTCATTTGCCTATTCTTTTTATAGAGAAAACACTTAATTGCTTTAGCCCTTGATTTGAAACGTGACCTACCTCCTCCGCCACCATCTGTTTTAGTGCTCTTACCCTTACTAACAATAAGACCTGCTTATACACCATCTTCACTAGACAAAGATCTTTCTCTTTAATTCTTTAGATTGCATAGCATCCTTCACATCACTAACAAAAATATTATCTTGCCCATACAATATAGTATCAACAAAATTCTCATAAGAATTTGGTAAAGGACATAAGAGAAAAATAGCTTGATCATCATCATCAATATCAACCCCAATGCTTTATAAATATAAGACAATTTGGCTAAAGTTATCAAGATAATCTTTTACTTGCATACTTTTTGTCATTTATAAAGTATACAAATGCTACTTTTGATACAAATGGTTTGTGAGAGATTTCTTTTGAAACTTACTTTCTAGTTTTGCTCACAATCCTGTTATAGTTATTTCAATCACCACCTTACGCAATACTTCTTCACTCAGACTCAACAATATCATGCTACGCATTTTCTCCAAAATTTCATTATTCTCTCCGTTGATAGTTTCTTAAGCATTTTATCTCCTCCATCTAGTGTTGTCTCACATCCCTGTTGAACCGGAAGATCCCTCATCTTAATCTTCCAATGAAATCGTTCAACCTATTAAATTTATTAACATTGAACTTGTGAGTAGTCATCTTCCTAAACAATAGATATAACATCCTCTCACATATCGCAAGAAAATTCAAACTTTGAAAACATAATCCAAAAAATCTGAACCTTTTAAAACCTTACTCTAATACCACTTATTAGAAATAATGCAAGGCAACTAAGGGAGTTAAAGAGTCAGCTACAGGAGTTGATAGAAAAAGGTTTTATTAAACCTAGTATATCACCGTGGGGAGCTCTAGTCTTATTTGTGAAGAAAAAAGATGGAACTCTATGACTATGCATCGATTATAGGCAACTGAATCAGGTGACAGTAAAAAAAAGTACCCATTGCCTAGAATTGATGATTTTCTTGATTAGTTGCAAGGAGCTCAGTTATTCACTAAGTTGGATTTGAGATCTGGATACTATCAGTCGAAGATAGCAAAAGTTGATGTATCGAAAAATGCATTCAAGAGCAAGTATGTGCATTTCCAGTTCTTAGTAATGTCATTTGGATTAACTAATGCCCCAGCTGCATTTATGGCTTTGATGAATAAGGTGTTTTAGCCTTACTTGGATCGATTTGTGATTGTGTTTATTGATGACATCCTAGTGTATTCAAAGAGCAGAGAAGAACATGCTGAGCATCTGAGAGTGATCTTACAAATTATGAGGGAGAAACAATTGTATGCCAAGTTTAGTAATTGTGAATTTTGGTTAAATCAAGTAGTGTTTCTAGGTCATATAGTGACTTGACAAGGCATATGAGTGGATCCAAAGAAGATAGAGGCAGTAATGAATTGAGAAGCTCTAGGGAATATATAAAAAATTTGAAGTTTCGTAGGATTGGCCAGATATTACCAGAGGTTTGTCGAGGGATTCTTGTTGATCTCAACCCCTTTGACAAAAATTTTGAGGAAGAATGTAGTTTTCAGATGGAATGATGAATGTCAGAAGAGTTTTGAGGAGTTGAAACATCAGTTGACTACGACACTGGTGTTAACTATTCCATCAAGAACTGGAGGATATATAGTATACAGTAATGCTTTGCATGAAGGATTGGGACGTGTATTGATGCAGTATGGCAAGGTGATAGCCTATGTATCGAGACAACTAGGGTCTCATGAGATTAATTATCCAATACATGATTTAGAGCTTGCTACAGCTGTTTTTGGTATAAAGATACAAAGACTTTTTTTGTATGGAGAGACATTCCAGATATACACTGATCATAGGAGTTTAAGGTATCTATTGAGTCAGAAGGAATTAAACATGAGACAGAGGATATGGGTAGAGTTATTGAAAGATTATGACTGTACGATTGAGTATCCCCCAGGAAAAGCTATTATGGTAGCTAATACTTTGAGTAGAAAGTATAATAGCAGTGTAGCTCAGATTCAGGTATCAAGGTTAACGAGCTTAATTTAGTTGAGATCTTTGAGTGTGGAGTTGAATCTGGAGCAGGATGAGGCCTTAATAGCCACATTGAAACTAAGGCCAATGTTATATGATAGAATAAGAAGGCTTTAGAGTAAGGACCTTGATATGGTGAAACTGATTGAGAAAGTTAAGATGAATATAGATTCTAAATTTGAATTGAAGGATGAAACATTATAGGTAAAATAGAAATTATGTGTGCCTAATGTGGATGATCTGAGGAAGGAAATCTTAGATGAAGCTTATATGGCTGCTTATGCTATGCATCCTAGTACCACCAAGTTATATAACACGTTGAAGCAGCATTTTTGGTGGCCTCGAATGAGGAAGCAAGTAGTGGAGTTAGTTTCTAAGTGTATAACATACCAGCAGGTTAAGGTTGAGCATTATTCCAGTTGGAAAGTTACATTAGTTAAAATGAGAGTGAATCACTATGGATTTCATTAAGGGATTGCCAAGGACTCTGAGGCAGAATGATGCTATATGGGTTATAATAGACGGATTGACTAAGTCGGCCCATTTCGTACCAGTGAGGGAGAGTAACTCACTAGACCAGTTAGCCCAGAAGTATGTAAATGAGGTGGTTAGATTGCATGGGGTCTGGTGTCCATTGTACAGGATAGGGATCCCAGATTTACTTCTAGATTTTGGAAGAGTTTGTAGCCAGCTATTGACACAAAGTTATACTTTAGTACTGCATTATTTCATCCTCAAGCAGATGGACATAGTGAGAGGACAACCAAGACTATTGAGGATATGCTCAGGGCATGTGTATTGGAGTTTCAAGAAGTATGAGATTAGTATATAGCATTGAATAAATTTGCTTACAACGACCATTATCACAGTAATATCAGAATGGCACCATATGAGGTATTGTATGGCAGGAAATGTCAGTCACCTCTATATTGGGATAAAGAGGGCTTGAGAATGTCTAGGCCCAGAATTGATACAAGATACTGTGGATAAGGTGAAACTAATCAAAAGTTGAATTAAAACTGCTCAAGATAGACAAAAATGCTATATGGATTAGCATAGAAGGGATATGGAATACAGTATGGGAGACAAGGTATTTCTGAGAGTGTCGACTTGGTAAGGTGTGCTGAGGTTTGGTAAAAAGGACAAGTTGAGCCCTAGGTATATTAGTCCTTATGAGATCCTTAAGAGGATTGGACCTTTGGCATATAAGTTAGCTTTCCCTAACGAGATGTCTCAGTTGCATAATGTGTTTCATATGAGCATGATAAAGAGATATAAATATGATCCAACTTATGTATTACTAGCTCTAGAAATTGAGGTTGATAGCAATCTAAGTTATATTGAGAAGCCAATCAAGATAGTGGGTTGTAAGACAAAGGAGTTGAGAAACAAAGTGATTCTATTGGTGAAAGTCCTTTGGAGAAATCACTCGACTGTAGAAGCAACTTGGAAACAGAGGATCACATAAAGAGACAATATCCCCACCTACTCGAACAATAAGGTAAGAATTTCGAGGATGAAATTTTTAAAAGGAGGGGAGAATTGTAACATCCTGTTATCCCATATTAAGGGCTAGGACCCCAGAATAGTGCATATATGAGTTTAGTAAGAAGTGAGAAAGTGCATTTCATATTCATGCATAATTTAGCATACACATACACTTGAATCTTGAATTTTTAACATTAAAATGATTGTACATGCATTCATTGACATTTTCTAGGTATAATTAATTTTATAAATGTGATTTTATTGAGAATTGTGCTTTATTTGCATTGAAAATTGATGTGGAGAGTACACTTACGGATTTAGAAATTTTTGGTGAAATTTCTAAATTTTTTGGTATTTTTGGACTAGAAAAAATGCCAAATGGCAAGACTATTGATAAATAGTAGTAGAAATTACTATCAAATGATAATGAAAATTTTTATAAATGGCCTTATGATTTATTGACAAGTGTGATCAAAAATTGGGAGATAATTGGAGTAGGAATTGGAATTGATTGGACTAGTTAAATAAGAAAACCTAGTTTAAAGCCTTAGAAATTGGACAAATGGCAAGTGACAATTGTCACTTGCCAAGCCAAGCATTAAACCCATGTAACTTTTGAAAGACCATTTTTTAATTGGTCTTTCATTTGAATTCTTTGGCCAAATGTTCTCACCTTCTTCCTCTTTTTCATTTATTCTCATCCATAACACTCATTTCTCACCTTGTCAACGTGCTCTTCATCTTGTCACAAGAACCTAATCCCCCTTCATAAATGAAGATGATCTTGGGATGTTTGGGAGTTAGGGTTACATGATCTTCAACTTTGGAGCAAAAACAAGTATCTGTATTCTTATTAATCTTCATGGTTTTGCTAAATGAAGCATATATGATGATAACCTGCACCTGCCAAGGGACAACCAAAAAAGGGCCCCATTCTAGTTCACAAAAAGGGCCCCATTCTATTTTTAGTTATTTTATTGTTAATAATATTTGTAAGATATTATTAGTTGATGTTATGATCATTTAATATTTGATTGAGTATGTAGACTTATAAATTTAGTCATTTATGTTTCATACAAATATGTAAACTTAGGTATAATGTCGATCTATTGGGGCCTTTTTTTTGTTTTACCCAGGGCCTATAAAATGATAGGAGTGACCTTGATGATAGCTTAGTGTTTACTGATCATGAAAGAGGAGTGGAGATACGTGTAACATTGATGTTGCAATAAATAGATGTATGTCTGTTTTAATGTATTAATGGTATTTATGAGCTGTTTTAAGGGAGGATTAAGAGACTAAATAGTGATGAAGAGTGTGCTGGAAAATGTTAGCTATAACATTTTCCACTAATTAAGCTTCTGTATTTTAGCCATAACTAGATCTATAGATTTCCAAATGGAATGATTTTTTATTTACATTAAACTAAAAAGATGCAGATACAATTTTTAAGAAGAAATTGAATTTGAATTATGTCCTTAAGGGTCTTGAAATTTAGCTTAAAGTTCAGTTTTGACTTAGGCTGCAGCACTATTCAGGACATAAAATTATGTCATGTTTTTATCAAATAGACTGTATTGATGTAGGCTGAATAAGACAAAATTGTCTTCACAAAAGTTGTAGATTATTCTCTTATATTTCAATTGGTATAAAGTCTGTAATTTTTGGATATTGGAATTAAGAGATAAAAGTTATGCAATTTTGAATACTTGATCATGCACTAGCCAAAATTTCGAATGTACTCAGTCCAAAGTATTTTAAGTATAAATTTTGGAATACTGAACCAAATTGTATGATCTTAGTGTCATTAGAAACTTAAGACATAGGAGAACAATTTTCTAGAGGAAGTGTGGCCAAATTACTCCATTTTTCTTGTCAGAACGATTATGCAAAGTGGACCCAAAAGTCTACTTTTAGAAAAATATGGAATAATCAAATGAGTTATGAAATTATATTCAAATTGGTTTATTGAGGTGCAAACCATAAGTACAAATTATACTTATGTGAGTGTTGATATATTAATGATTATGTGACGAGAATAATGGAAAGATATCTAGGATTGTCATTGAATATGCATTGTACATAATTCATATGTATACATATGTGCATAAATGAGTACGTGTATAATTGTGTAAATTTGTGATACGTGTAAATGTTTATTGAATGAAATAGAGAAGCATTTGGAATGTCAAAACCTAGATTGCTGGGACTTCAAAGCAATAGCTTCTAGAGTGATCTATGAGTAACTTAGATGGTCTTACTTAATATTTATTTGCTATAAATTATGTAGTGAATGTGAATGAATTGTTTGTACTGATTTCGGACATGAAGGTCCGAAGATTCTGATAGATAAATGTGATATTGAAGTGTTCCTTGAATGTGAATTTAGTGAAATATGTGTTTTTAAACATGTTTGATGAATGTCGGACTAAGGTCCGATGATAAATGGAAATAGGATTGTAAATGTGTTTGAATGGGATTGCGAATGGGATTGTTCGAAACAATGAATGATTGAATATGAATGTGATGTATTTCATATATGACTGCATGATCAGATAATGATAGTTGTGAAATGATTAGCTACTGAATATGAGCTTAAAGCTCTGGAATGTGGTATAGAGCCAAAGGCTCGATATGTATAATAAGCCCTATATCTGCAACAGTAAAGGGAGAATATTAATGATCTCGGTATTCACAATAGATAGGGACAATTTAGGCATTCAGTCACAACAATATAATAATTGAAAATGGGTTACACGAACATTGCATATACACTTATTAAATGTGATTGACTAATTGAATTGTAATATGGATATGTAATTAAATGAGATTAGGATATGTGAAATATATGATAAGTGGTGCAATTTATTAAATTTAAAGTTATGAATTATGTGCTTATATGATTTGATATGTGGTATGAATTGTGTGAACTATCAAGGATGGTTACATCACTGAGTTGCAAAACTTATTAAAATTGCAACTTTGATATTTCAAGTTCGAGAGAGGACATTAGTGAAAGGGAGACGCTACAAGAAGATTAATTCTTGTACTTTTGTGAGGAAATGGCTCAAAGGTCGGTCAGTTGAGACTGAAGAATTAGTTAGTAGTTTTTGTACAATTCCTCTTTTAAGCAGTGTGTTATGTATAGGGTTTTGACATTGTATATATTTTGATGGTTTTGTAAATCACTATGTATATTTAGCTTTTAAGAAATGAAATGAGGAATGCAATTTGGATTTAGAATTGATGATTTTTATGTATAATAATTTATGCGATGATTAAGTTGGATATGTGTTTGCTCTAACATGCCATTATTATAGATTATGTACTGGAATATCTACAGGGTATTCCGATATGTAATCTATGGTAGTAGGGTGTTACATCAGTGGGATCACATTTGATGTAGTAGTATCTACTCGATTTGGAGTAGTTTCTACTTGACTCTCGTGAATATCTACTTTTTGTGGTTCTCTACTCCCACTGATTAGACCATTCTCAATGAATCGAGCGTTACCAGACTCAATTATTCTTATACTATGATTAGGACAATAAAATCTATACTTCTTTGACTTTTTGGATAGTCGATGAAATAACCACTAACGGTTCTCGCATCAAGCTTCTTTTCATATGGATTATACAGCCTTACTTCTACCGGACAACCCCAAATGTGAAGTTGTCATAAACTAGGTTTCCTTCCTGTTCATAATTCATAAGGTGTCTTAGGAGCTACCTTACTAGGAATCCTATTAAGCAGATATGTAGCGGTCTTTAATATAAGTATCCACAATGATAAAAGTTTAGTACTATAACTTAACATACTCCTAACCATATCCATAAGAGTACGATTCTACCTTTCAGCTACACCATTTTATTGTGTGTACCAGGCATTGTGTATTGCCGACATATGCCTTGACTTACAAGAAACTTTGCAAATGGACCTGGACATTGTCAACTTTCATCAAATTTTTCATAATATTCACGACCTCTATTATACCTCACTATCTTTACTTTTCTATCTAACTACTTTTTTATCTCATTAATGAACACCTCTAGGATGTCTATAGATTGAGACTTCTCATGTACCAGATAAATATAACCATATTGTGAAAAGTCATCAATAAAGGTAATGAAATATTTTTCGATGCTCCAAGAAGGAAAGTCGAAAGATCACATAAGTCATTATGTATTAATTCAAGTAATTTGTTACTTCTTGTGGCTAGATTCCTTAATGTATGTTTGGTTTACTTATCTTTAATGTAATCCACACATATATACCTGTCAGCAAAATCCAACTGAGGTAAGATTTTATTTTTTACTAACCTCTGTACCCTTTCTTTGGATATATGAACTAATCTTTTATGCCACAAAAAGCATAATATTCCATATATGCACTATGCTTATTTTATATAATATGGTTAATATGAAACAAAGATTCAGCAAAATCAACATCAAGATTAAAATAATATAAACAATCAATTAAATTACCATAACTATAATAGTACCTGTGTTTATATAAAGAAAACACACAATTTTCAATCTTAAAGTTAAAACCATCATCATCCAATTTTGCAACAGAAACTAAATTCCTAGCACAGTTAGGAACATAAAGAAAATTTTTTAGATCCAGGTGACATCCAGTGTCAAAGATATGTATGTCCCAGTGCCCTCTATTTGTGCCTTCATTCTGTTCCCTATATACAAGAACTTTTCAGTTCTGTTTATGGTTTGGATTGAAAAGAATCCCTGTTTAACATGTGACATATGAGTAGTTGCACCAAAATCTAACCATCATATATTTTTAGGTACTTCAATAAGATTTCATTCAAAACATACTGAAACATAATATATACCTTTCTTTTCGAACCAAACCTTTCTTTTAGGGCAATCCTTCTTAAAGTGACCAAACTTTTTGTAGAATTGGCACCTCTTATCCTTATGGATTCGACCCTCATTAACTTTGCTGAGAGCTTAGTCTTAATCTTTGCCTTTCTTTCCTATTTTATTCTTACTGCTACTAGCTTCTTGATGAACGTAGCGTTTCTTTATTTTCTCCAATCTCCCTTCCTCCTAAACCAACATGGCCTTAATTTCTTGAAGATTCCATTTTCCCTTAATGGTATTATAATTTACCTAGCACTGGCCAAACTCAAAAAGAAGTGAGTTGATAATAAACTGTATAAGGAAAGACTCACTTACATCCATACCCATGGATTTCAGCTTTGCAACTAGATTTGACATATGTGTTTCATGATCATGAATAGTGTAACATCCCACCCCCGAGGGGAAGGGTAGAATAGTAATTTGGAAAGGGCTAAGAGTGTTTAGTATTGTTTTGAAATATTCATGCATATTCTTACATGTGAATAGTGCAATTTGCACAGGAAAATGACTGTACATGCATTCATAACATTTCCCGGTATATGTGCCTAAATGTGATTTTTGTGGAAAAGTATGATTTTGTGCTTGAAACTTTATTTGGAATGGACTGTTGTGTATTTTATGTTTTGGGAGAATTTTGGGAATTTTCTGGAAATTTTCGGGTAAAATTTTCGAACCGGAAAAATCGCCAAGTGCGGACTGAATTGGTTTCCGGTACCGAAAATTTTTGCCCAATGACACTGGAATATTGGGTAAATGATGTTGGGACTGTAATTGGGACCATTGGTATTGGATGATCTAGAAATTTCATTTGTTAAGGTTCCTTTTATTTTATTTCAAATTTATTAAATGGACTTTAGTCTTTTCCCTCTCATTACATGCCAAGTGGCATGATGACTCACCTTAAACACATTTAATGCTTGTAGTTACTCATTTATTGCTTGGTTTCATACTCATTTACGACATTCATCTTCTTCATTTCTTTTTTTTCATTTGCTCTCTCCATCTTCGACAATCTCTTCTCCAAAGCAAGTTGAGTCTTGTCCACTTTTAGCTATATAAACATCTTGCTATCTTCTTTTATTTGTTTAAAGCAACCTAACCTACTCCACTTTATTTAGTGATGATCGTGTGTGTGGAGTGTTAGGGTTTCATGGTGATGTGAAAACATTGAAGATAAATCAAGTAAGTAACCTTTTCTTTTTCATGGCTTTGATGAATGGAGCATAATTGATGATCTTTAAGAGCTAGATGTTGAGGATGGGTATATGCTTAAAACATGGATACGAAATGGGTATGGATTTATCTCTTGCTTGTGTTTTGATGGGAAAATAGATTAGGGAAGGATATAATGAGAATTGATTGTGTGAGTGCTGCCATTTTTGTGACTATGTATGGAAGTGAAAGTTTGGATGAAATTATGAGTGATTTAGGGACTAATTGGGATGCTTATTAGTGTAGAATTGGAATTGGAATGATATAATTTGGCTTAGGTATAAAATCTGGAAAATGTGACTTATACATGTTCCAATATTTTGATCATAACTCTTTGTGTGGTTGAGCAAATGAGGTGAGGCTTGTCCTTAAATAAAAGTGAGACATTTGGCTACATTTTATGTGAAGAAAGTTCTGCCAAATTGTGGCTTAAAGGGGTTTAAATTTGGTCTTAAAAATGAGTGATATGTGCTGTATGAACAGTAATCCGAGCTTGATGAACTGAACCTTTGATGAATTTTTCTAGGTTGATTTGGATTGAATTTTCTAATTTGGTCTTCATGAAACTTGAAGAGATTCCTGTTATCTTTCCATTTCCACTAAGTATGCAATTTTTTCATATTTAGGTTGAGAGTTATGACCTGTTGACGTTTGTAGGTTAATGTGTTTGGTGCTGGAAATTGTTCTAAGTATAGGTTTTATGGTGATTGTACATTGAAGCTAAATTCTGGATTGTTGTGAGTTTAATTAGCTCAAGTGGTCTATGGAAAGTTGTAGGGGACTGAATTAGCTTTAAAATGAGGTATAGTATGCTAAATTTGGATGCAAGAGTTGTGAGTTATGAAATTTCAAAGATTGGATCTGATTTAGGCAATTTGAGTAGTTAACAATCTATAACAGGACAGTCACATTCAAGAGGGAATTTGATCTGGTTAGAAATGTAATTTGGTTCCATGTTGTTTATGAACATTTAAGTATGTTGTTTGATCTTTCTTTTGACATAAATTTTGGATTTTTTGGAAAAAGGGATAGGAAGATATGAGTTTTTGAAGTATGTGGTACTGGTCTGGAAAACTGTTATTGAACAGAAACTTTGGTTTCATTTTTGACATCTTTAGAAGTGGAATTAGTTTTTGTGTCCTTCATGAAACTTGTAGAGCTCTCTTTGCTCTATAAAATAGATACCAAGTTTGTCTAATTTGGAGTTCGGAGTAAAGAATTATGACCTGGGCAAGTTGGGATGTCAGAAAGGAAAGAATCCAGTCTGGCACTGTAGTCGACCTAGTCGACTACAATCATGTCCTAGTCGACTAGGACATGTATTTTTTTCTGAACTGACCTCCCTCCACTCTTTTGCTTATAACTTGTCCGTCCGACCTCCGATTGACTTGATTCTCGAGGCGTCGGAGTCATAAGACAATTATTTACCTCTCCATGTGGATTTGTGGAAATTTGAGATTTAATTGCAATTGATGAATTGAATCAAAGGGAGAGGATTGATTAAAAGACTATGACTTGGTTAGTTCTCCGCATATACTTAATTGTTTTGAAAATTTCCGGACCTATAGAGATCCGAATTGAGTGATTTTAGTGTCTATGGGTTCCTAAGACATAGGGGCACATTTTGGTGATGTGAATTATGGAATATTACCGGGATTGTCATGAACACACATGATACATATTTTGTTTCAGTCATGTGCATTATTTAAAACTTATACTTGTACAACTTGTGACGTAAGTGTGTCTTGCATAAATGAGTTGTGCAGGCTAAATGTCCGCACGTACGGCGTTTCCAGAATTTGGAATCCGGTGCTAATTTGGAACGTACTGTGAGTAACCTAGATGCTTCTCTCAATTACTATATGTCTACTGTGGTGAATAATGGCGGGTGATTGTGATTGTGTTTTGATTATGGGTTTCGGACAGAAGGTCCGACGTATTGGGAAGCGATGACATAGAAGTGTTATCTGTCTATGACATGTGAGTTGAATCTGTGAACTACTTGCTTCTGAATGTGTGATTGTGATATTATAGAGTGTAAACTGGATGAATTATGTGTATATATGTGATTGTCGAATGTGTACATGGATATGCATACGTGCATAATAATGTGATTAATTCCATTCATGAATGCATCTGCTTACATATATTTGATTGAGTGAAAGGCAAAATGCCTTATGCTTATGTGAAATAAATGGATTCTGATGCCGGACTACGGTCCGATGACGTGTGAAAATGAGTAGACGTGACTGATGCATTGCATGGCATAAGTGTATGAAATATAAGGGCTGTTGTGACCAGAGTCGCCACCGATCAGAGCTTTAAGCTCAACGAGTGGAAATGAGCTTCGGGCTCATAAGTGATTCAGAGCCTCCAGCTTAACGTTTAATGAGCCCTGTATCCTCCAAATGGATAAGGGACAGTTATTAATGAGCCCTATATGGGACAGTTTAGGCACTCGGTCACAATAAAATAACAAATAAAAAGTGAGTCTCATGTGCATTACATATGCATAATATGACTGATTAAGTGTATCAAATGTGAAATAATGTGAATGTGAAATGTGAAATAGAGTGAGATGTGTAAATTATGTATTGTGTGACTGGGTGAGCCATCGATGATGGTCACTCACTGAGCTCGCAAAACTCACTCAAAATTTGCAATTATTTTTTAGGACTTAGAAGAATATCCCGTTAGGTAATGGGAGTATATCTATTGCATGCGAGAGAAAGAAGAGGGTTGGGATCAGTTCACGTCTGTATTGTGTCTTTTATTTTTTGCACTGAATTATATTTTTCGTAAATCATTGTATTTTATGTATTTGAGTATATTATTTGTGTATAACTTTCCGATTGAAAAAAAAGAGGTTTTGCAAAAGAAATTGAGCAAAGTGTAATATGTTTTGTTTTTGAAATGCGCTAATCGAACTTCTAGTATGTGAAAAACAAAATTGGCAACTACTGTAAATGAAAATGTTTCTGAATAAAAGTGGTCCCAAATTTACGATTATTGATTTTCACGTACGCTTGAAAAAAAATTTATATTGAGTTTTTGACGAACTAAGTGATGTAGCACGCCACCCTCGCGGGGCACGGACTTAGATATCACCATCGATGTCGAGTTCGGGTCATGTGGGAGTGGGTTGTTACATTCATTATGCCCTACATTCAACTCTACATTTAAAGCTCTCAATTGAATCAGGCTTAGTAACCTCAATAATTAAATTTGAGCTACATTGGTATTCGACTTTCTATTTAAAGCATCAGCCACTACATTAACCTTCTCCAGATGATACTCAATTATGCAATCATAGTCTTTCAGTAACTCTATCCATCTTCTTTATCTCATGTTTAACTCTTTTTGGCTTAACAGATACTTCGAGCTCTTATGATCAATGTATATCTGAAATGTCTCGCCATATAAGTAATGTTTCCAAATCTTTATAGAAAAACTACTGCTGTAAGCTCTAAATCACGTACTATATAATTCATATCGTGAAACCTTAAATGTCTTGATGCATAAGCTACCACCTTACCATACTGTATCAATACACATCTCATTTCCTGATGTGACGCATCATTGTATACCACATATCCACCGGATCCTAATGGAATAGTCAATATCGATGCTCTAGTTATCCGATGTTTCAACTCTTCAAAACTTCTCTAGCACTCATCATTCTATCTAAATCCCACGTTCTTTATCAGAAGTGTAGTCAGAGGGGTTGAGATTAAAGAAAACCCCTCGAAAAATCTCTGGTAATAACCAACTAATCCAAGAAAACTTTGAATCTCTGACACATTCTTCAGTGTCTCCCTTCTCATTACTGCTTCAACTTTCATTGGATCCACCTAAATACCATGCCCCATTACTGACCTAGAAATACCACATGATTCAACCAAAATTCATATTTACTGAACTTGACATACAATTGTTTTTCTCTCATAGTCTGTAAAATTATTCTCAGATGTTCAACATTTTCCTCATTGCTTCTTGAATATACCAGATTGTCATCAATGAACATAATTACAAACCGGTCTAAGTAGGGTTGAAACACCTTATTCATCAATGTCATAAATGCAACTGGGCAATTAGTCAACCCAAATGAAATTACTAAGAACTCAAAATGTCCATACCTTCATTTGAAAGCACTTTTTGGTGTATCAGCCTCTGCTATCTTTAGTTGATAATACCCAGATCTCAAATCAAGTTTAGTGGATACTCGACCTCCCTACAATTGATCAAACAAGTCATCAATTCTAGGCAACGGGTATTTATTCTTCACTGTAACCTAGTTAAGTTGCCTGTAATTAATGCACAACCTCAAAGTACCATCCTTCTTCTTTATAAATGGCACTGGAGCACCTCAAGGTAAAACATTGGGCATAATGAACCCCTTCTCGAGCAACTCTTGCAACTGAACCTTCAACTCCTTTAGTTCTATAGATGCCATCCTATGTGGAGGAATGGATATAGGAGCAATACCTAGAATTAAGTCAATTGTGAACTATATTTCTCGATCTAAAGGTAAACTAGGTAATTCAGTGAGAAACACGTCTAGGAATTCCTTAACCACATGAATATCTTGTACACTTTGTTCAGCTCAAATACGAATCACGTGGGACAGATAATCCTCACATCCACCATACATTAACTTTAAAGAACTAATATGTGAAATCGGTTTGGTTGGCACTACTTGGCTAATGCCTTTGAATACTGCTCTCGGTTGATCGGGAGACTCTAAAATTACTTCCTTCATATAGCAGTTCATGACGACCCTATAAGTAGTGAGCCAATCCATGTCTAAGATAACATCTATCTCCTTCAATTATAAAACAAGCAAATCTGTTGCCAACTCTGCCTGATCAATTCGAATCAAACACTTTTTACAAACCTCCCCAATCACTGTTGTACTACCAATTGGTGTACTCACCTCTAATCCACATCTCAGAAACTCTCTATCACAATACAATCTAGATTTCATGTGCGGTGTGATAAGTGAATGCGTAGATCTAGGATCTAGTAACCTCAAAAGTAAATAATGATAACACACTTATGACAACATTTAGAGAATCTTGAGCCTCCTGTCTCGCCATGACATAAACTCTAGCTTGAGACTGCGGTTGATTGCTTCGCACCTCTATCCTCCAAGTAACACTTTCAGAACTCATCCTACCTCTGCTATGACTTTTCTGTCCAGTCCCACTGGCTCAGCTCTACTGAATAGTAGGTTCTATTACTCTACTCCCTCTTCCACCAGACTATGCTCTACACATCAATGTACAATCTTTGATCTAATGATCATGTGAGCTACACTGAAGGAAGGCTCCCGTCAATCTCAAACATACACTGCTATGCTTATTCCCACAATACTGACAAGCTGGCAACTAACCCAATGTTGTACCTCTATTATTCCTAGTCTGAGTGAAACCACCCCTCTGTCTGAATCCTGACTATCTAGATCCAGCTAATGGTCTGAATGCTTGAGTCTGACATTTACTGAACCTTCTACTAGGACCACCCTAAGACTCACTGGGCCTCTTTTGACTAGTTTTTGATCTCTGCTCGGATTGTCTATCCCTTAATAATTGCTCCATTAAGGTCGAGGTTGCTCTGAGCTTAGTGAAATTGCTCAAATTAGTAAGAGCTAGCCTTATCCGAATTTCCATGTACAAGCCATCTTCGAATCTTCTGCATTTATCTGCCTCAGCAGGAATTAATACAGAAGCATACCTCATCAGCTCATTAAATCTGATCTCATAATTTGCTACAGACATTCCACCCTGTTTCAGATCTATGAACTCCTTCATCTTCCTATCCATGTATACTTGGGGCATATAATTTTCTCTGAAAGCCCTCAGAAGGTCTCCCCAAGTCAAAATGCAAGGTTTGGTGGCATTACTGGGAACAGTCTTCCAAGATTAACAAGCTAGGCATTGTAATCTAGAAATGATGTAGTCGAACCTCTCATCCGATTTACAGTCTATCTGATCAAATACTCGTTTTATCCGCTCTAACCATCCCTCAGCTTCTGCAGGGTCTATACTACTATAGAAATCTACAGCTCCCTGCTTTCGCAGTTTGTCGTACCTCCTTTGCCTTCTCTTAGGAATTCTTAGAGGCACTCGCTCAGGTTGAGATACCAACAACTCCCTACTGGCTCCTTCTGATCTCAGGTCAACTGATTGTTCCATTTGCTCACTTACGTTGGACCTATAATACGCAATAACTTCAATTACCATCCGACATTTCCACAACATTTCATACTTAATATCACCACATATTCCTATGGATGCCAAACCATGCTCTAATACCTAAAATGTAACACCCCATTCTTATCTAACATATGCATGTATATCCATCGGATACACTTGTACATGTCTGACAGAAATGACATGTTAACTATCTCACCTTTACTGTTCATAACATGGCATCATAAACTAAACCATCAATCACACAATTGCTAAAATCTAAAATGCTATCATATTATATCAAAAACCATAATTTACATTGTTTCATATAATACAGTATCATCCATGTTTATACAACATTTTCCTATAAACATAAACAATTAAGTACACACCAAATACTATAGACTTGAAAAAAACAACTATGTCCTTAATCTTAGCTGAACAACCTTTGAGCCAAATCAGACTGTAACAGTTGCACAAAATATGCTTCTATGGAGTCTTAGAAGCTAGGTTGTCTCACTCTTGTTAACCTAAAAAGAAATGGTACAATTTTGAGTTTTGCGAACTCAGCAGAGTAACCATCCTCGATGGTTTACTCATGTCATAAAATAAGATCAATTATAGTATGTAATCATACAGTTCAAATCTACTTGACAAGTATCAAATATTTTCATAGATAAATCATTTCTTAGTTAAATAGTTCAATTGTAACACCCAAATACCCCCTGGGAGGATACATGGATACCACCCAAGACAGAACATACAAAATCAAACATTACACATATGCAGTGTTTTAACAATCTAAGTTTCACACACATATAATACATCTCAGACTTTCTAGAAACAAATCCAAAGAATGTGTACAGGCCCAAATAAACCAAACAAAATACATATTCGAGTGACATAAAAACTCTGACTCCTTTGGCCACTGCGGTTGACTTGTCCCAGTCCTTAATCTCTTTGCTCTG
>JANKYF010000001.1:34652116-34663056 GCA_029829435.1 Erythroxylum hondense
TCATTATACCAATGTACCCAGAAATACCATGAATGCATGCCAAAATATCAAAGAGACAGAACATAAATCGGACTATATTTGCTTAATATGCTAACCCCTAATTTGGGGTGTTACATCAATCATATAACGACATTCACACAGCTTTGCAAAACATTCAATGAATTCAAATTACATGCGAATGTGATATGTATGAGACTCACATTCATTTTGATATTGTTGTGACTGTGTGCTTTTATAGTATCCCAAATTATCAGGCTCGGTCAGCCAGTCAGTGACTTATTGATCGTAGTGAGCCATAGGCTTGAACCATATATGCGGGAGCTTAAAGCTCTTATCAGTAACAATATCAATAGCAACATCAATCACAACTCCTTTATAGTATATGCATTGGAATAAAGTGCATGCCACAATTCAGTCATCAAATTCAATCACTTTCATTTGCATGTAATATAATAGTATATTAGTCATAGTATCAATTACAGTAATAGTCACAGTAGCAATAGTCATCGGACTAGGTCCAGCATTCAACTTTTTAGTTGAGAATCAGAAAATCATTTAGGTAGACATGTTCATATTCAATCAACACTTCCAATATCATCCTCATGCATCAAAACGCCTCAAACAAATATTGTCTGAAATTCAGTACATAATTAGCAAAACTTAGTACAGTTCAAAAATATAAAAAAACAATAAGGTGAGACCATCTTAGGTTACTCACATTATGCTCCAAACAACTATTGCCTTAAAGTCTCAGCAATGTCTGGGTGCTGTTGTTCAATGCGCTCCTCTATACAAATAATACATTCATTTATCGCAATATTGCACAATTATGTATTCATTAATGCACATTCACATATACTAAATATGTACAATGCATGTTCATGACAATTCCGAGTTTCTTATCATTAATCTTTTCACAATAATCATTTGGATATCCACTTTCAATTGATTAACTCATATTTGTTTAAAGGTATGCTTTTGGGTCTATTTTGCACAATTATTTTCATCAGGAAAGTTAAGGAATTTGGTAACACTTCCTTCTAACAAATTATTCTCCTATGCCTTGCATCTCTATTGATACCAAGATCATTCAATTTGGTTCTTTATTCTATGAGTTATGCTCAAAATATCACAAACTATGTACATTTGAAATTTTGGCTAATGTATGACCATGCATCGAAGTTGTACAAATCATAACTATCAATTCGACTATTCAAAAATTATAATCTTTATACCAGTTTAAAGATAAGAGAATAAATTACAAATTTTGTGAAGATTCAATTGTATGATTCAACCTAAATCAATACAGTTTATTCAATAACAATAGGATATGATGTTTTTCCCTGGTAGTGCTATAGCCTACGCTAAGACTTAATTTCATGCCAAATTTCAAGACCCTTAAGGAAAATATTCAAATTCAAATTCTTCTTAACATTTGCATCCAAATGTCTCTAGTTCAATTTAAATCAATAATAATTTCATTTGGAAATCTATAGATCAAAATATAGCTAAAATACTAAAGCATGTTCAGTAAAAACATTCTACTTATCAAATTCCAGTGCACTTTAGCATTTTCATCCGAGCACCTCCTTTCGAAATAACTTTGCATGATCATTATGAAAAAGAAAATGTTGCATTTCAGTAACACTTTCTTCTAGAAAATTATTCTACTGTGTTTCTAGTTAAAATAACACCAAAATCGTATAATTTGATTTAGTATACTAAAAGTTATATCCAAAATAGTTCAGACTATTTTTAAATTGTAATAGAACTCCTAACTTGACTTCCAGTCAGATTTTGAAATGCTTAGAAATAGAATTAACATTTGACTTCTTCAGAAAAGTTATAGACATATGTCTCTAATTTATTCTGAATCAAGAAACAACATATTTGGAAATCTATAGTTCAAGCTATAATCAAAATACCAAACTTTGATCAATGTAAATTCTCTAGTTCATAATATTCCAGCACACATCTTCCCTAATATCTCATACATGTCATTCCAATTCAGGCATCATTCTTATACTAATTAACATATCATAAATATCATATTTGCTACTTGCTTTTGGTCTTCCAATTTCAACTCAAAACTTTAGATTAACTAAGCCTCCATTCGTGTTTGATTGATCACGTACTCAATGTGAAGATGAGCTCATTTCTTGACAATTTGATGAAGGATATACATATGGTTTGATGATGAAACTGAGCAGGGTTTAACAACATTGTTGAGAAAAAAGAATTGAAGGAATTTTGGTGACGAAGATGAAGAACAAAGCAGAAGACTGTAGAAGTTTCCTTGCTGTAACTTTCTTCACTAGGTGATAGATGTCTTCATTTGGCCAAGGCATTTATCGTAAAGCATGTATGCCATGTATCAACCTAGAATGTTGCGACTGATCTGCATTTTTAGTTGCCATTTATCCCTACTAAATCAGTCCACATGTCACATAATAATTGGTCCAATTTTCATTCAGTTACTAGTCCATTTGTGACACATTTAACTATGCCAAATGTCTCAATTTTAGACTTAATCATCCAAAATTTTTCATGTATCAATTTATCCTACCACTTGGCATTTGTCCCAGTCCAAATGTACATTTTAATCTATCAATTTTCCAATCCTTAACATTTGATTTCAAATGTTCTACTTGAAATCCAATCATACCAAAATTCAATTCATATCAAAACACAATTCACATCATGATCACTTAACATTGTTCATTCCCCAAAATTTCAAAAATTCCCAAAAATTCACCAAAAATTTGAAATAATTAGATCATTCTCCAAATAAATTTTCAGCTCAAAAAGCTCACAATTCACATTTTAATTTCATTTTTAACAATTAATTATATTCGAAAAATATTAATGAATGCATGTACAAATAATTGTAATTTGTAAGATCAATAGTGTCGTATATGTGTATGTCACATTATGCATAAGCATGAGTTATGCTTCCTAATTTCTCACTAATCTCTAATAATCACCATTTAATCTTAATTCAGATAATAGGATGATACACAAGAGGCAAATTTGGAAGGGAAGGAATCGTCTTTCCAGGTATTTTCTTTCATGCTTACGATCCACTTTTAATTAAAAGTATCATTTTCTATAAGTTAGTTAACTGATTCTCCATGAAGATGTTAGACTAGGGTTAACTCTTTCTAACATGGTAGAATATAGTAAATGCTCTCTGATTGCACCTATTAATACGTAGAGTGCCTCCTTTTTGGACCCTGCTTTATTTTGAAATCATCTGTAGTTCCTCTCTCGCCCTTGATGGAGGCGGCAAAGGATATAATATAAATACGTTTGTTATACCTGGAACTATGATTCAACTTTAGGAGCCATTGAAGTGCTTCTGTGAAAGTTGAGCCTATATTAGAAATTAGAAAAAATTCCTGTATGTTCTCCCATATAAACTGGGAAAAGGGATAGTGAAAGAATAGGTAATTCCTAAATTCTTCCTCTATCTCACATAGTACATAGATAGGATCGGTAGTAATGAAGTGCATTATGTCTATTGTGCTTAACTTGTTAAGCACAATGAGCCATAGAAGAATAGAGTAACTAGGCTTGAGTGACTTATGCCAAATGATAGGAGACCTTATATGCCTTATGTTGTTTTGATTCTGCCACTTTCTGAATCTAGCAATGTTGAAGGTGTTTAGAGGTAGATTGAGACAATGGAATATGTCCTTCTTGTCTAGGTTTGGTTAGTAGCTAGGAGTGAGATACTGCAATTCCGATGGAATGTTCCATTGGCCCCTTAGTAAGATGGAGTTAACTTTAGTGTCAATAGGACATACATTTCATATTTAAAGAGGTTGGGGACATCTAAATAGAGGACCTTTACCTTTCCAATTATCAAACCATAAATAGGCCTTATCACCAATTCCCACCTTGCAATACACCAAAGGTTCTAAGATAGGTCTTAACTTCAACAGTTGAATCAAGGGCCAAAAGAAGGAAGGTTTTATCGGTATAGATCAAAGGCTAGATCCTTTTAGGATATATCTATGAAACCATTAGATCCATAGAGACTTCTTTTACAATAGACTATTCCACATATTCTTGATCAATGCTGATTTATTAAAAGAGGCAATATGAATCAATCATAATCCCCCTTCTTCTTTTCTTTTGCAAACTTTTGATCATTTAACCTTAGCAAAGTGACTATTCGAGTTTAAGTTTCCCCATAGAAATCTTGTAAAAAGCTTCTCAATGGTTTTGATGACATCTTTAGCTAATAATATGTTTGAGGACCATTAAACATGAAGAGAATTCAAAATCAATTTGATAAGCTGAAGTCTCCCACCAAAAGAGATAACCTTATTAAACCACATGCTCAATCTTCTCTGTATTTTTTCTATCAAGGGAAAGCATTCAGTAAATTGGATTCTTTTTGTGGTAATTGGTAGTCCCAGATAATTCAAAGGAGTTAGCTTCCTTCTGATCCATGTGATTGCAGAGATATTGTTTTCCATCACAATAACACTAGCAGCTAGATGTAATGACTCTTTGTAAGATTAATCTCCAAACCTGAAAGGCCTTTGAAAATAGACAATGTCGATATGAGTAATCCAATAGACTTCCCATTATCCTTGTAAAAAATCAACAGATCATCCGTAAAATATGGCTTGATTAGCCCTACCCTTTAGTGTTTACTATGAAATTTGTATTCCTTGCTTTTACCTACCTTCTGTTGCATCAATTGGCTCAGGACTTCCATACATATGATGAAGAGATAAGGAGAGATAGGATCTCCTTGCCTTAAACCTTTTGTACTCTTAAAGATATCAGTAGGTGTACCATTACGAGATCAGAGTACATAGAAGTGGTGATACTAGCCTCAACCCATCTGACAAACTCACCAGGGAAACCCAAAAGTCGTAAGGTCTGAAGGATAAAATCCCATTCCATATGATCAAAAGCTTTCTTGAAATCAACTTTAATGATATAATTAGGAGGGTTTTTCTTCCTTTGATATCCTTTCATCAGCTCTTGGACTATAGAAATACTATCCCCAATTCTTCTACCATGTAGAAAAGCACTTTGATTATCAAAGATTAAAAAATCCAAGACTAGTTTTAGCCTGCTTGCCAAGATATTTGAAATAACCTTAAAAAGGAAGTTGGTCCATGCAATAGGCCTATAGTGGACTTGGGGGTCAAACAAATATGAGTTTTATTGATCTTCTTTAGTAAAAACCATTAGAGAAGAATTCTAAATAGCTCTTTTAATCATAGGACTAGTTTCTTGCCATGTCTTTTGAAAGAAATATCCTTTAAACCCATTAGGTCCAAAAGATTTATTAAGATGCATTTGAAACACAACCTCTTCTATTTTCTTCTCTTCCACTGGTTTAATGAGTGTTGCTTCTTGTTGCTAGGATAACCTGTTATGAATAAAGGAGTAAAGAGGGACAAAATTTACTTGTGTTTGAGAAGAGCCATAGAAAATCTAAAATAATATCTTTGCTTCCTTTAGAAGATCCTTTTTCTGGGAAATTTCCTCTCCATCTTGCAATTTAAGAGAGCTGATTCTTTTTGTGTTTCTTCTGGTTAAAATAGAGTTGAAGAAAAACTTAGAACACTTTTCACCATCTTTTAGCCAATTGACTTTAGCCCATTGTTCATAAGAGTGTTGTGATCCCTAACTTTTGATAAGTAAGACATCCGTAAAGACCTCTTAGTACTTAGTAAGATAGAGTTTGCAAGATCCAACTCAAGCTCATGTTGTATCGCCTGTAGATCTTCCTTAGCTTTTGTAACTGCTTATTGTGTTGAAGGGGATTTGCTACTCATTAGAGATTTCATCTCCCTTTTAATAGCTGTAAGCTTCTGATTACAAATAAATTGTTATTTTCCCTCCACCATAACCTCTAAACCCTTCTTAAGAGCATCAGTGAACCCATCATCATCAATTAGAAGGTTGTTAAACTTGAAAGGACCTCTTCTAACATGGTGTTGGAAGAGATTCTCTATATACACATGCGAGTGGTCTGAAAATAAAGGGTCAAAAAAATTAGTTACACTATTAGGAAATTGTGTAATCCAATCCTTGTTCATCAATTTCCAATCCAGTTTTCCCCGCAAAGCCCATCTCCTAGACTGTTTGTTACTCCAGGTGTAGAAGTGACCCAGTGTCTTTAAATCAAAGACTTCAATTTTATCCACACAGTCACTAAAGACAGTTGAGAAGTTTTTCAGACTATAACTCCCATCGGATTCAGTTCTATTTAAGGTTGAATTAAAGTCTCCACATAAAAGCCAAGGTCCGTTTACAAGTTTTTGGAAGTCTATTAAACTATCCTATAAAAATTTCCTTTGGAAATTATTGTTAGCACCATATATAAAAGAGGAAAAGATGTCAACATTTACCTAAAGGATTTCACATTTTAGATGAATAACTTGCATCTCCATGATAAGAACCTGAATATCTATCAAAGTAGTATCTAACAACAGTTCTCCCATACCTATGTGTTTGGTGATTGGAGATGAATTTCCATCTAGAACTCAGCTTATTCAATAGACCGAAAATCTCAATTATGATTTTAGTTTCAAAAAGAGCAAAAATCCGTGGTTTAGTATTATAGACAAAATCCCTTAAAGCTGAAAGATTTTTAGGGCAGTTGATCTCCCTTATATTCTATGTTATTATTTTTATAAATCAATTTTTTTATTTTATTTTTGGAGCCCTTCCCTTTGATCCTATTGGATTTCCTTTTAATGGCTGTCAAAAATTCTCCAATAAGGGAATCATCATCCTTATTATCCACCGAAGTAGGACAGCTACTTTCCATATTAACTAAACCATTAGAGTTGTCATTATAGTTCATAGATAGTTCATCCACACTGATCTCATCACCTGTACCAGTAGCTTTTTCTTCAACAGTCACCTCTAGAGCTTTCCCCCTAGCAATATCTCTGACAATATTTACTTTTCCACCCTCAACTGCATTCAATACTCCTTTCCCATCACTTGTTATAGCATTTTCCTCAGGCCATTCATTAATCTTGTTGCTTGGAATAGATTTGTCAATCAATTTATTCTCTAAGTTAGTGATCCCTTTCCCCCTTAGCTCCTCATAATCCCCCTTTTGAAAAGTTTTACCCATAAGGATCCATCTTTTACCTTAAGAAGCAAGTGAGTGCTTCCATTGATATTGGACAAACACATTATCCTCATAAAGAGATCTATCAAACCCCAATCCATAATAAGAATAGTTTTCAGTAAACCATTAGAAAGATCCATGTTAATACATATTCTAACATACCCTAACCTCTTCTTATTCGTTGTATTATCATCCAAACATAGAGGTTTACCTAGGAAACTAGCAATTATACTTGATCCTTTTGTTGTTCAATATTCAAGAGGAACATTATAGAGATTTACCCACATTGGAACTAACCTCTTTCCCTTACAATTAATCTAAAAACTAGGCTACTAAAGCTGCAAGAAAAGTGCGAAGTTTGTCACATGCCATAACCATATTTCTACAACCTTTGATACTTGAGGTTTGGAAGAAAAGATGAACATTATATATTTGTCTTCAGCTATTAGTTCCTAAGAAAAACCTTTTTTTTCCATACTAGTTGAGCCCATTTTTGAATGACAGGAAATGCAGGTCTTTTGTCTTAGAAAAACCCTATAAGAGTGTTCTCCAAGACTTAAACACCTTCTTGCAGGATTTCCACATCAAGGGAGACAATGACATGACCATCTTCAGTCTTGGGAGGGTAGAAATGTAGAGAGAGATCTGTGGAGGAGCCCCTTACCACTTGCTTCCATGTTTTCCTCACAGACAATGTAGTTGAAGAAGAAGGTAAGTTCTAGGTTATGGCAGAACAGAGTTGAGAGGATGATGCAGTAGAAGATAGCTGATTGAAATGGTTAGTGTAATGGAGGAAGAGGATCAGATGCTGCAACATAGGTAAAGAAAGAGGGTAGAGGAGGAAAATCCTCCCTAGGTTGTTTTTTTTTGTAGTGTATTGAGGAATTTGCATCGTCTACATGGTGAGTAGCTCTTGTTAGGTGGCTAAAAAGGAAAATGGTAGGAACTAAAAGAGGAAACGAAAAGCGTGGGAGAGAAAAAGGAAGGATAAAAGACCTTAACACCCATGCTACAAGATAAGGGAATATTCAGATATGAAGAAAAACTTGGGAGGGGGCGAAGAAGGTAGGGGCAGGAGAGTTTATGTGAAAGAAGACAAGGAACAATGAAGTATGGTGATAGTAGGAGAATAGCAAAAGCTTAGAGAGTAGTTATGAATGAAGAAGATTTGCAGTAGAGAAGTATAGAGATTAAAGAGATGATGGAGAACTTCTCTCTAACACATTGACAGTTGAATTTGTATAAAATAAGAGGGTAGTGCATTGAATGTGTTTGTTAGGACTCAAAGATGCATGCTTGGTGGTTGCCTTATATTTTGGAAAACAAAATAAAGCTATAGATTTTTTTAGGTCATTATGTAGGTTTATTGCATTGTTTTTAGGTTTTAACATCTTGAGTGATAACTTAATTTTAGGTTTTAAGCCTTTTAGGAAGAACCCAACCAGATATGCCTTGGGAATTTGAAGCCTAACACATTTCTTGTTTGGTGTAATTCCTTAAAGACACATATAGGATCCTTAAATGCTTCTTCCCCGAACCTTTAGGTGATGTTGTGATGGCCACTAGGTATTTATTCCAAATAGGCCTGGAAAAATTTGAAGCCATTTTTTCACTTTCCCTACCATATGAACTTATGCAATCTCACCTTCATCTTTATGAGTGTGTGATATGTTGGAAATTAAACATGATTTACATAGATACATGCATATATGAATCATGAAGGAGTTTAATTATACATTTATCTAGAAGTTGTATTTATGAATTTAGAGTATTAATGAATTTAGAGAATTTGTGTATTTAGAGCATTATGTATTTAGATAATCTATATTAATTAATATGTTGCATGTATATGAGAGTTCATTGTACTGTGTCTCTCTCCTGTGTACTATATATACCTTGGTGGTATTGTCATTTGAGTATGTAAGGAAATTTAAGAAATCGAGATTGATAGTGATGAGAAACAAATTGTATCAAATTAGAAGAAAAGTTAATACAAATATGTTTTCCTCCTAAAATTATTGTTTTTATTATGTTTGAGTGAATTCTCACCACTAAATTTCCAACAAAGTAGTATCAGAGCTAGAGTTATAGAGAGATGGGTGAGAAAAAAAATGGCCAACAACAATTTTTTCACTTTTCAAGTATATCGTCTCATTAAAGAAAATTATTGAACTTAGTGTGTTCGCATGAAAGCCTTACTTGGCTCTTAAGATGTATGAGAGATAATTGAAAAAGGATACACAGAACCAAAAAATGAAGCTTCTTTGACTCAAGTTCAAAAAGATGCTTTGAGTAATATATTGAAGAAGGATCAAAAGGCTCTCACCATAATCCATCGAGCAATTGATGATGGAACGTTTAAAAAGATTTTTTAAGCAACCACTACCATTCAAACATGGCAGATCTTAGAGAACACTTTCAAAGGTGTTAATCAAGTTAAGAAAGTATGGCTTCAAATATTGAGAGGTGAATATAAATCTTTACATATGAATGAATCTGAGTTAGTTATAGATTATTTCACAAGAGTTTTAAAAGTTGTAAATGACATTAGGAGATATGGTGAGAATATGAGTGATAGCTAAGTTGTTGAAAAGATCCTTCGTTCCCTAGACAGAAAATTCAATTTTATCATTATAGCTATTGAAGAATCAAAAGATTTGAGTACGATGTCGGTTGATCAACTCATGGGTTCTTTACAAGCCCATGAAGAAAAATTTTTGAGAAAGAAGAAAGACTTCATGGAGTAGCTATTACAAACAAAGCTATAACTAAAAAACAGGGAAGGTAATCAAGAGAAAAGTGAGTATGAACAAGTTCAAAGTTAAGGCGATGGATATAGAAACTGTCGAGAATGAGGAAGAGGACTAAATTATGATTAAAAAAAAGAAATGAAGATAGTAGTAGCAATTAGAATTCTAATTCATCTCGAGGTTATGGAAGACAAAGTTACTCAAAGGCATACAGAAAATAGAATTATGATGAAAGGTATGAAAAAAGTCATGATGAACGTTATAACTGTCATAAATCTAGCCATTATTTGTGGGAATGCAAAAATAGAGGTGAAGAAATGTCAATTTCATTAAGGAAGAGAACAAACTAGTGAGCTAACCTTACTCTTAGCATGTAAAGCTGAAGAAGCATTTGAAAGAAATATTTGGTACCTTGACAGTGGTGCAAGTAACTATATATGTGGGTGTAGATCATTGTTCACGGAGCTTGATGAATTCATAAGTGGTAATATTACCTTTAGAGATGCAACAAAAATTTCGGTGAAAGGGAAAGATAATATTATAATTTGCCTGAAAAATGGAAAACATGAATTCATTTCCAATGTTTGTTATGTGCTAGTAAAAATAATAATATTTTGAGCTTGGGACAACTATTGGAAAAAGGCTATAACATTTTCACGAATAACTATAGTCTTTCAATTAGAGATCGACTTGATAACTTTATTATCAAAGTACCAATGATGACAAATCAAATGTTTTTGTTAAACATTCAAACTGATGTTGCTAAATGTCTAAAATCTTGCTTGAAAGATACATAATGGGCTTGGCATTTGAGGCTTGGGCATTTGAATCAGTTTTATGAAGGGTGTATTTTTAGAAAACAATTAAGAAAGAGTTTTCCAAAAGAATCTTTTTCAAGAGTAAAGAATCCATTGAAGCATGTGCATACGAATCTTTGTGGACCAATAAAATCAAGTTCTTTCAATAAGAATAACTAATTTCTACTGTTTATTGATGATTTTAACTAAAAAAACTTAGGTTTATTTTGTAAAAGAATAATCAGAGGTGTTTAAGGTATTTCAAAAATTTTAAATATT
>JANKYF010000001.1:34814534-34827860 GCA_029829435.1 Erythroxylum hondense
ATATTCCGTCGCAATATTTAGCTTCGGCCTGTTCACCGACCGAAATTCTCTCCACCATATTCCGTCGGTGATTCATTTCACCGACGGATATCAGAAGTTTACCGACGGAAACGTCCGTCGGTAGAACACTTTTTTCTTGTAGTGACAATATAGGGTACTTGAGGAAAATTTTATTCAAGTAATAGTTAATGGCCTTAGAAAATTATATTGCTTATTTGTTTATAGTTTAGAATAGTAGATTGACCTTATTTCTTACGATGATTTTTTGGATTACTATCAAGTGGAAAAGAAAATTTGTCTAATGATGTATCATTAAAGGAAGTCATGTAACCAACAACCTATTATGCCAATACTCAACAACCTTTTTCTTCTAATTCTGGTGGTAAATAATAGATTTCTACACGCTCAGGTTGTGGTGGTCAAAATCATGGTAGAGAACGAAATACCTATTTAACCATTTTTGATAATGGTCCATTTACACAATATTCTAATCATCAAGTATTTGTTATTTCATAAGGATCATCAATTGTGTTCTTAACCTGTATTTATCATACTTGAGGTAGTTAAGATCATCTAGCCTAACAATGTAAAACTCCAATGTTCAATCAAAAATAACCACACACCTATAGACTGAATGCCAATTTGGCTACACCTAACCCCTCATCGAACCATCAATGGATTATAAACACTAAGCCAATGCATCATCTTACACTTAATATTGAAAATCTTACATCACATCATGAGTATCAAGGCCCCACGATTTCCAAATTAGTAATGGTGAAATAATTCCAATCTCTAATTTTGACTCTTTTTATTATTACTATTCAATTGTGCTTTTCACTTATGTGATATTTTACATGTTCCACAATCTTGCAATAACTTGCTTTCAGTTTATTCTTTTACAAAAACTAATAATGTGTTGATTGATTTTTTTCCTAATCATTTATGATTAAGGATATCCGTATAAAGGAACCACTGTATATCAATCAGAATGATTATAAGTTATATAATATGCTACTTGAACCCATTCATCAACCAAGCTCTCCTATTCATGTCATTCTTAGGCTTTCTCTATATGGCACTCAAGACTTAGATATCCTCATATATTTCCATAATGTTTTACATAATATTATAATTTAGTTTATTGATAATAAGGTCTCCAATTTGTGCCATGTTTGTTCTATTATTAAAAGGCATAAGTTACCCTTTTCTAAGTCCAATTATATTGCTCAAATTACATTCGGTTGAATTGTTTATATTTATGGGGACCTTCTCTTATAATTTCCATTGATAGGTTTTCTTATTATATTATGTTTTATGATCATTATAACAAATACATTTGGATTTATTTTCTCAAATTTAAATATAAAGTTCTTAGCACGCATCAAATCCTTTCAATCAGATAGGGGATCGTGAATATCAACATTTGACTTCCTATTTACTTAAGAATGGTGCAATAATAACAACAACAATGATGAAAATAGCAACAACAATCACAACTTAGCAAAAGTCCCGTTGATACATGGGATCTGAAAAGTTCTAGTAGTACGCAGCATTTCTCCTAATTAGTAGAGAGACTACTTTTAATAGACCCACATAAAAAAGATAATAATTAAAAAATAAATAAATATGTATAAATAAAAATATAAAATAAGTAATACAATAAATATAGAACAACGTAATGAATAAAAATAAAAGATAAATACGTAAATAAATACTCAAACAAAAAAACATAAATAAATTAATTAATTAAACAAATCATTATAAGAAAATATTTAGGCTAACTAAGAAAATGACTAGATTAAATAACTAAGAGAAAAGCACTACATATTAAATGTTTAGGCTAAATACAATATATAAGACTCAAAGGAAAATTGTTTAAAAGACTTATGAGAAAGAGAAGGACCTCTTTATGTGATACTCTTTATTTGTATCCTAGAATGCCAAATCTTTTTATTGAAGGTCATGTAATCGATAAGTTCCAACAGAGTTATATCATTCTTTATCACCTCCTCCTAGTTTTTCTTAGTCCTTCCTTTTTTCTTCTTACAGTTTCTAAGTACAATATTCTCGCATCTTCTCACTAAAGCTTCAGGGTGTCTCCTCTTAACATGTCTAAGCCCTAAAACCCTAAAAAAAGGTGCATGAAAGGAAATATAGACATATTATGGAGATTGGTTTGTTTTAATTACATCATTAAGTTGTTTCATATGAATAATGAAATTATGCTTTTGACACAAGGATTTATTTAATCAATAAAGTGTATACTGCCACATCAAATAATGACAATCCCTATTATACATTATGTCAACAAAATCCTAGTTATGATACACTTTATGTGTTTGGATATCTTTGTTATCCATAACTTCATCTTTACTCTCTTAATAAATTATCTCCTTGTTCCAAAATTTGTGTTTTTATGAGTTATAACAAAATTCAAAAGGGTTACATTTGTTTGCATTTTTCTAACAAAAAATTTGTTATCTCACAACATGTGAATAAAGTTTCCCTTTCAAGCATACTAAAGATGATACTTTATATGTTGCTCTAATTTCATAGTCCTCTAAGAACACCAATCCTATTACCATTATTTTACCTAGCCCTATTTCTTCTTCCCATTCATTCACAAACATTAATCCTAATTCAAACATAACGATATTAGCTAAACCACCTGAACCTAACACTACTCCATCAAATACTTAAACACCAGCTTCACCGCATAAACTCAATATACCCAAATTCAACCTACCATGTTGAATAATCCCAATATTCCTCAATCATCCCTAGTATAACTTGTTTAGCCCATGACTCATCTCTTTAAATTCCTACACATTATACTATATCAACTAGACTTCCCTTAGTAGTTGACTTATTTGACAATAATACCAAGTGCCTAACAACCATAAAAACTCACCACATGGTGATCAAGTTACAAATAGGTTGTTTGAAACCATATATATATTTCATGCCTCTACCAAATGTGAAGAGGCCATTTGTTATATTCATGTAGATCGAAGTCTCAAAGGGAGCAAGGTAATGCAAGAAGAATTTAATGCCATACATGCCAACAATACGTAGACTCTTTTCCCTTCATTTCCAGAATAAAATTTAATTATTAACAAGTTAGTTTTCAAATTAAGCTAAATAGGAATGAGAATGTTAATTGGTATAAGGCACATTTAGTTATCAAAGCGTTTCATCAACGACTCGATATCAATTATAAAGAGACCTTTAGTCCTGTGATAAATCCAATAGTGATTCAATTATTTCTTTTATTGGCTATTTTGAAAAATTATAATGTCAATCAATATGATGTGTCCAATGCTTTTTTGCATGGCATATATGATGAAGATGTGCTTATGAAATAAGCACAAGGCTTTGAGCATCCTAATTTACTATATTATGTTTGCAAGTTAAATAAATCTATCTATCTATAGCCTCAAGCAAGCTATGAGGAAATGATATTAATTTCTCATTGTGGAATTATTATCTCTTGGTTTTCAAAGCTCTAAAAATGATAACTCCTTCAATTTTTATGAAGATGCCCACACAGTAGTTCTTGTTTTATTTATATGGATAACATTTTATTACAAGCAACAATAAGTTATTCATTAATCATATTGTTCATAGTTTACAAACTAAGTTTCCTTTAAAAGAATTGGAATGCTTAAGGTATTTTATTGGTGTAGAGGCTTCCCAAACAAAGAGATGTTTATTTCTCTCTCAAGAAAAATTTATTTATGAATTGTTAGAAAACAAATGTGCTTGTTGCCAAGGATGTTCCAACACCTATTTGTTTAAAAGAATAATTAATTTCATCATGCACTGATCTCTTCTGAGATCTTACTATATTTCAAAGTATAGTAGGTGAACTCTAATATCTTTCCATGATTCATCCCAATATTTGTTATATGGTTAACAAAATATCTCAATATATATGTCAGCCATTGGTGTATTATTAGATGTAATTCAAATAGATCCTAAGGTATCTCAAAGGGATCATAAATCATAGGTTATTTCTTTGAGCAACAACCAATGTTCAGGTTACCACTTGCTTAATATGGATTAGGTTGGTATAATCAAGTATAGGCATAACTATTTATAATGGATTGAATTTAGTTATTTAGTGCTCTAGAAAACAAAAGGCAATTGCTTGTTCCTCAACTGAGGCAGGGTATCAAGTCATTACAATAATGGTTTGTGAAGTTTAATGGATCTAATATTTTACCAAATAGATAGTTATAGTTCCATTTTTTAGACCTATTATTTGATGTGATAATTTATTAGCCATATATCTTATAACTATGTCCATTTTTCATTCTTGCTCCTAGAATCTTAAGATTGATTTCCATTATGTTCGTGATAAGGTGTCTAAGTGAGAAATGCAAGTGCAATATCTTTCAACCAATGATTAAATTACCGAAATCTTATCAAAGTTTACATTAAATCATAAATTTCAGCATATAAGGTGTAAGTTCATAGTTTTTGACAAACATGCTCAACTTAAGAGTGGGTAATAAAGCTAATCCTTAAGTTTGTTAATTTTGTTAATGATAAGGTTAATCCTCAAGTTTGTTAAGATGTTAGCTTGTTATATTTTGTACCCTTATCATGTATAAACTTGGTTTGCTGTAATCCTATCTCTACACAAAAGCCTTGCAAGCATATATATATATATATATATATGTAAATTTTATTGGAGAATACTATAATAAAAGAATAATGAAAAATTTGGCTTAACTTTTCATTAGCATTAACCTTAAACACACACACACTTACAAATACATAAATGCTTACAAGGCTTTCGTGTAGGGATAGGATTGCAACAAACCAAGTTTATACATGATAAGTGGTTAATGCTAATGAAAAGTTAAGCCAAAATGTTCATTATTCTTTTATTATAGTATTCTCCAATAAAATTTACCGAAATTCTATGAAAAATCATCAAAAAATTACTAAGAATTGCACATTTTGGCCAATAGAGCAATAAGTAGGAGATAGAAGTCCCCCGTATAAAGGAGAAGTAGTTAAGAGTTTCTAATAGTCTGGTGTGTGATCTGCATATGCCACAATTGATATATATAAAGGTTAACACGTATGCCATTATGTGTGATCTGCACGTGCCCTGGACAATTGATGTATATAAAGGTTAACATGTATGCCATAAAAAGTTAGGGTGTATGCACCATACCTAATATAAGGATTGATGCGCATAAGTTACATATGCCCTACGCTTCTAGTTAGTGTATAGGGTAGTGCATATAGTTGCCATATACAGTTGACGTCTATATGATTAAAAAATTTAAAAATTTTCATAATAGTCCTTAAACTTATTGTGGATCATTTCTGGAACCTTGTAGATGAAAAAAATTAAATTTTTTTTTTTAAATTATTGCGTTGGTAAAATTTAGGTTTAACTTTAAAAAGTTTAAATGAAAAGTTTGAAGTTACAATTGAGTGAATTTAATGAAATTGACTTGAAATAAAGGAGATAAATATTGTTTTATTATATCATATGGTTTATCAATTGTTATATATTGTATAATTGATCACTTTTTCATAAATTTATGTTATGAATTCTTAAATTAAGGAAATTGACAATGTTTTCTAGCATTCTTATGTAACAATGAGCATACCCATAAAGATTTTGCATTATATAGTAGTAAGTATGTCACGAGTTTATGCTAGCGTAGGAAAATGTGAGGATAATATGTGTATATCCCTTATACTTATGGAATTGTTTGAATGTCAATAAAAATGTAGTCACTATAGGTCTTTTAAATTAGTATTTACACTTTTACTTGTATATTAGTGAATGTATCTAATTTTGTATCTAGATGTTTTGCTACAAGTTTTAACCTTATCTAAAATTTTGAGATGAGTAAAAAGATATTTAGTATGGGAAAATTAATTTCTTTAGTGATTTATATACCCACAGTTGGTAGAATCACAAGAGTTGACTTTTATGTGAAAATTTTATCCTTATGTTTATAACATGTTCATTACAGATACTATTATGGCTTTTGATATCATTATTATCCTATGTTTATGATGATTGTATACATTATCTATTTTATAGTCACCTTTTTCATTGTAAATAGCAAAAGAAGTTTACCTATAGAGTTTGGTACTCTTATTACCACCTACATTACCCTTAAAGTTTGCCACTCTTATTGGTTCTTCCATCTTTGGATATATACGGAGATAGAGCCAAAAATAGAGATCTATATCTTTCAATCAATAGAAAGATCAAGATATTGAGAAAAAAAATGGATATTGATCTAGGTTCCAAGCCACCCACTTGAGAAGCTAGTCGCTAGAAATCAAGGACAAGGAAGAGAAGCTATCTACATAGCTTTGCTCTGTAGTCTTAGTACTCGGCTTGAACCATTCGACCAACCATTTTTTTTAGGATCTATTGACATAGTTCCGGAAATAACAAAAGTTGCAAAAAAAGACAGCAACGATCATCTACGCTTCGCACCTTGTATGAGACCAGGGGATGATCTTAGGATTACTGTAAAGTCAAGTCTTTCTAACTCACAGGATTCGTTCATCTTTCTCACTAGCGGGCTTGCCATAACTCACAAGAAGTTTGGAACATTAATTCTTTGATTACCCATTGTGAAGTTGAATATGAAAAGCTAAAGAACATCACATAAACAACCCTAATAACTACTAAAAGATAACCTAAAGTCAAAACTTTAAAGACAAAAGGTAAGGCTCCTAAAAATCCTCCACTTAAAGAACAATATTAAATCAATATTGTAACCACAAATATCATAAAAAGATATGACATATTTCTTTTGTAAGAAAGAAAGATAATAAAAAATAGAACCCTATGAAATATAAAACTAGAAGGGAAAATAAGAATTATCAAGTAAATTTTTGGCTTATATCATTCATGAATTTGATATTGTTATACCCACATCTGGTTTCTAGTGGTTAAAAGGTGGAGGTTCTAATCATGATGCTTTTATAATGTAGGGATTTATATCAATGATACAATTATCAAAAGATGAGCTAAAAAGATTTTTATTAATAACAAAGAATTTGATGTTAGATATTGCAAGAGTTATTTGTTTAAACCTTTATACTAGTTTTGAACTTATTTTGTATAATAAGTACTCTATATAATCTTTTAGATGAAACTTGATCTTTCTATTTGTTTTGAATAAAGAAAGTTATCGTTTTGTAAAAAGAAAAGATACTATTGAAGCAAAATATATTTGTACAACATTTTTATCATATGGTTTATATAGAATATGTTTTAAACTTTTGATGAAATCTTTGCTTTTGTGTATATTACTAAAAAAGGATGCTAGTAAAAGACCTTTGATAAAAGAAAAATTATTCATGTTGTATCATAAAAGATTACCTCATAAATTTACAAAAAAACTTGAAAGATTAATAAAAGATAACTTTTTTTATCTCTTGATTTTAATGATCTAAAAATATGTATTGATTGTTTTGAAAGTAAGTCAAAAAGAATAAAGAAAATGAGGTCAAATTATGATTTTTATTTTTTAGTAATCATTCATATTGATATTTATGGTTCTTATTTGCCTACTATTTATAACATTATATATTTTCTAACTTTATTGATAATTATTCTATATATATTCTATTAATTATCAATTTTTAAAATGAAGATTAAAATAATTAAAATTTAATACAATATAAGGAAAATAAAATAACTCAATAAATGATATAGTTAAGAAAATAATACCTTATCAATATCGGTTGAATTCTTACTAGACCTATAATGAGGAGATCTAACAAAATTATTATAAACAACTGCTAGGCCTTTTGTTGGTTGTTTAAGTTTTATTGATATATAGTATCTCTTACTTATTAAGAGATCTGTCTTAAGAAAGGTGCAAAATGATATTATTATTATTTCAAACAATTTTTTTGTTAAGAGTGAATGAAAATTACAATAACTTGTTTAATGGTTGGTGAGTTTATTAGAAGTCTTCAAATAAAACTAGAGAGCAGAGCAAAATATGCATATTTTTGCATTACATCCATTTGTATAAGTTATACTTAAATTAGACCGATGAATCAAGTTTGAGTTATAAATTGTTATTTACAATTGTTACTTTCAAATCTTATGATAAAAATTCCTCTTTTTCACTTTTCCTTTTATTTGTTGAGGTCAAGACGTGGCATATATGGGGAGGGGAATATCATCTTTTAAAGTTCGTAACTTAACTTATCTTTTTTCAATGAAAATAATCACCAATTTTATCTTGTCATAGTAGAGCATAGATACGTTGAATAATTAGTTAACTAGGCAGATCTTGGGATTATCTATTTTAATATTCCACTCATAAAATGCCACCTCATTCTTATTGAAGATATGTCATTGTCAGGAATTATTTTTCTCTGATTGTGTAATATTTTCGATTCTAGATCTTGTTAGATAGGATAAAATCCCAGTTAATTAGGAATTCTTGTAATCAGATAGGATAAGATCCCACGAAATCAGGGATTGTTATACCTGTAGAATATAGGTTGGCTTCTATAAGAGATGTATGATTTACGGAAAAAAAAAAATACAGTTCCTCCTATTCTCTGCCTTAATTACAAAAATTAACATGGTATCAGAGCCAAGTTATGATCAAGGGATCCGTAATCCGCCAAGTTCATCATCTACCTGAATACTTTTCTCAGACCAATTTTCTCATATCAATGGGTGACGAAGAATCTACATCGTCTCCAGCATTGTCCGAGGCAGCCATAACTCTTTCTCAGCAAATAGCTCAGATATTACAGACACAAAACACCAGACAATATGACTTTGATCATAATTCTGGTAGCCATCCGGTAACTATTGAAATCAAACTCAATAGTCACAATTATGTCCTATGGTCCAGAATGATGGAGATAGCAATTGGGGGCCGAGGTCGCCTCAGCCACATCACTGGCCAACCACAACCACCTATAGTCACCGATCCCCAATATCAGACATGGAGACAGAAAGATTTGCAGGTTTTTTTCTGGATTACACAAGCTATTGAACCCACGCTGGTAACTCAATTCATTCACTATCCGACTGCCAAAGATCTGTGGGAAGGGTTAGCAATTACGTATAAAACTGGGGAGGATAGTCTACAGATCTTCGACCTGGTGACTAAGGCCGATAGGATTCAACAAAATCAGTCCTCATTGGAGGACTACTATGGTATCAGTCAGAGTTTGTGGATGGAAATTGATAGACGGCAACCGAACACTATGGAGTTACCTGCCGATATCGATCGGTACAATCGATTGCAACAAGAACATCGGCTCTTCAAATTTTTAGCCGGATTAAATTCAGAATATGACGCAATAATCAGAGATATTTTACGGATGACCCCCTTACCTTCAGTCGAGGCGGCGTACGCCACTGTTCGCCGGGAAGCCGCCAGAAAAAATATCTTCAGTTCATCGGCAGCCTCCAGTGGAGCGAACCCATCATCAGGTGTCGGGTCGGGACTCATACTCAGAGGACAGGAGCCAAATCTTGCAAACCCACAAGGATCACAGTCCTCTCGCCGGTCTGATATCAACGGAAATCCTGCAAATCCGTCATCCCGGCGGAAAACTGATCGGCGGTGTGATCATTGTGGCGTGAAGGGACATCTCAAACGAGATTGCTTCCACCTGGTCGGATACCCCGAGTGGTGGGAGCATAGGGAGAAGAAATCGGAACAGGAGAAAGGAAAGGGTAAGGTTTTGGCGGCAGTGTCGACCGACCAAGAAGCGACCGGAGCCAGTGAAGAATGCAATCGGGTAGGGCTTGCAGCCATTAGTGCAGGAAGGGACCCGAAAAATTTTGCCCAGCATAATGGGCCTAATGCCCCAAGTGCACTGCCAGGTATCGGGTATAAGGAGGAAAAATTACCTCCTTGCCCTCCTTTCAATTCAGCAAGGTGTAATGACAATATGTTCCCTTTATCCTCTTGTGCTAATGTTGTGGATAATGTGCATCACAAAAGTGACAGATGGCTTTTTGACTGTGGTGCGACGGACACCATGACCTATGACAAGTCTGATATTGTGCGATCTCAAGTACCAAAAAGGGACTTTGTACAGATCGCAAGTGGTGAACTTGCTCCGGTAGAAGGGGCAGGATTAATTGAATTGACACCCTCCTTAAAACTATCGAATTGTCTTTATGTGCCATCCTTATCATACAAATTGTTGTCCATAAGTCATGTTACAAAAGAGTTGAATTGCACTGTCTTGATGTATCCAACATTCTGTATTTTACAGGATATCCGTTCGAAGGAGATCATTGGGCGTGGAACTGAACGAGATGGACTGTACTACGTCGATGAAGTTGCGTTTAAAGGACAGGCATTGATGGCCCATGGGTCTGTGGATCGTCAAAGTTGGCTGTGGCATCGACGTTTGGGGCACCCCTCTCACGGTTATCTTAAACTGCTATTTCCTCATTTTTCAAGTACTCATTTGCAGTGTGATACTTGTGTTTTGGCTAAAAGCCATAGACAACCTTTTGTGTCAAATAATACCCGTGTAGACAATATTTTTTCCCTAGTACATTCTGATGTGTGGGGTCCAGCTCCAGTTACTGGGGATCATGGATTCAGATATTTTCTGTTATTTGTTGATGATTGCACCAGGATGTGTTGGGTTTATTTTTTGAAAAATAAGTATGAGGTATTTGACAAATTTGTTCACTTTTATCGACTAGTTCAGACTCAATTCCGTACACAAATCCAAATTCTTCGGTCTGATAATGGGGGAGAATTTGTGAACCATTCTATGCGACATTTTTTCTCTGAAAATGGTCTTATTCATCAAACCACATGTCCCAACACACCTCAACAAAATGGTGTTGCTGAACGCAAAAATCGTTTCCTCCTAGAAATCACCCGAGCACTTATGCTTGAATCTCATATTCCCACATTCTTTTGGCCTGAAGCCATAGCCACTGCCACTTACCTCAATAATCGTCTTCCTACAAAAATACTCAATTTCCGAACCCCAGTCCAAACCCTATCTGATCATACCAAAATACCTCCAGCCTTGGCTCTCTCGCCTCGGATCTTTGGTTGTTCTGTATTTGTTCATATCCCTAAGGTCGATCGCACTAAATTTGATCCGTGTGCTGTCAAGTGTGTCTTTGTGGGCTATGGGATTCACCAAAAAGGCTACCGCTGCTATCATCCCCCTACTCGTCGCATGTATGTCACTATGGATTGCGACTTTCTTGAGACTGAATACTACTACTCTAGTCCCACCCAATCTGTGGTTCAGGGGGAGAGTGAGCTGAAGAGGGAACCACTGGATTGGTTGTTTGCCACTTCACCTATACATTCTGATTCTCATAGTCCGGTGGCACATATCCCGATGAAATCTGGTGGCCTGATGACACCTCCAACTGAGGAAGATCACGTAGTACAGTCTGAGCCCAATACACTCATTAGATCTCCTTCGACAGATATTCCTGAGGTTAGTAGTTCTGATTCTCCTGCTATTGACCCTGTTAACAATTCACCTAATCATGATGATGCAGAATTTTTATCTCTACCACGATATATTCTTCCACCCAGAAGTACTCGGGGCATTCCTCCAAAGCGATATGTACCTGAGCATGAACCTGGTTCTAGTAGATATCCAGTGGCAAACTTGGTTCAAGGGAGATTAACAGACAATGCTAAAGCCTTTGCTGCAGCACTATACACTGAAGAGATTCCTCATAATGTGGATGAGGCTATGAATATACCAGAATGGAAGAAGGCAATGGTGGCTGAAATGGATGCACTGGAAAAGAATTTTACATGGGAGAAATGTATAATCCCTGCTGAGAAGAAACCTGTGGGATGTAAATGGGTCTACATCATTAAACGGAAAGCAGATGGATCAATCGAGAGATATAAGGCAAGATTGGTGGCGAAAGGTTATACACAGACTTATGGTGTGGACTATTCAGAAACTTTTTCACCAGTCGCTAAGATTGATACTATTCGGGTTCTATTTTCTGTAGCAGCGAATCTGGATTGGCCCCTTCACCAGTTTGATGTCAAGAATGCCTTTCTCCATGGTGATTTAGCAGAAGAAGTATACATGGAACCTCCACCTGGTTTTTCCCATTCTTTTGGACCTTACGAGGGGTGTAGGTTGAAAAAGGCATTATATGGGCTGAAGCAGTCTCCTAGGGCGTGGTTTGGAAGGTTTACCATAGCCATGAAGAGGAATGGGTACAAGCAGAGTAATTCTGATCATACCTTATTCCTGAAAAGGAAGAATGGTAAGGTTACATGCTTGATTATTTATGTAGATGATATGGTAATAACTGGTGATTATGTGGAAGAGATTAAGCAACTGCGGATGAGTTTATTCAAGGAATTTGACATGAAAGACCTTGGCAGCCTGAAGTATTTCTTAGGCATTGAAGTGATACGATCCAACCAAGGTATCTATATATCTCAGAGAAAATATATTCTGGATATGTTGGCAGAAATAGGTATGCTTGATTGTAAACCTGTGGATACACCCATTGTGATAAATCATGGGTTGATGATAAAAGAAGAAGCAGAATCGGTTGATAAAGAACGGTACCAGCGTTTGGTTGGGAAACTGATCTATCTGTCTCATACCAGACCGGATATTGCTTATGCTGTGGGAGTTGTGAGCCAATTCATGCATAATCCTCAAAAAGGTCACATGGATGCTGTGCTACGGATTCTAAGATACCTAAAGGGAACACCGGGTCTTGGAATTTTGTTCAGACAGAATGGTCATCTCAAAATGGAAGCTTATACAGATGCTGATTGGGCCGGTAACCCAACAGACAGAAGATCTACCTCAGGATATTTTACCTTAATCGGAGGCAATTTAGTCACCTGGAAGAGCAAGAAACAGAAGGTAGTGGCATTATCCAGTGCTGAAGCAGAGTTCCGAGGAATTGCCCGAGGGTTAGCTGAAGTATTATGGCTCCAAAAGTTATTGACCGAGATAGGATTCCCACCTTCACAAGCGTGTCCACTAATGTGTGATAATAAGGCGGCAGTGAGTATATCAGAGAATCCAGTCCAACATGATCGTACAAAACATGTCGAGATAGATCGACATTTCATCAAAGAAAAGCTTGAAGATGGAACAATTTCTCTACCTTTTATTCGGTCTGAAGATCAATTAGCTGATATCTTGACAAAGGCAGTAGCAGGCAGGATATTCCATGGGATGTTGAGCAAGTTGGGTGTCGGGGATCCCACAAGCCCAACTTGAGGGGGAGTGTTAGATAGGATAAAATCCCAGTTAATTAGGAATTCTTGTAATCAGATAGGATAAGATCCCACGAAATCAGGGATT
>JANKYF010000001.1:35350135-35368130 GCA_029829435.1 Erythroxylum hondense
GGATCCTGGGTTTCGGGAAAGTCCCGGGAACAAAAATTTTTGTTTTCCGCTGCCGGTACATGTGATGTACCTCCCGGTATTTTCCTACATTGCTTGGTAGTGGTAAATGCATTTTTGGTAAGGTTGGAATAAGATACAATGAAAATAACAATATCAGGCCATACAAAAACTTCTTTATTAAATACAACAGTAGTTATAGCCAAAACAACAGGAACTGCTAAGTGGCAAAAATCATAACAACTATCATTCATTTATTTGGTGCAATATTGTCGTAAACATGGTCACATTAGTCATTCATGTAATTTTCATAGAAATAAATTATTTCATATGTATGTTTGGAGACCGAAAAGTGAAATTACTAGCCTTAAAGTTCCTAAACAAATTTGGGTACCTAAAATGAGATAATGCTTTTTGCAGATATGTTTCAAAATGGAGATAATGAAAAATCAATGGATAGTTAATAGTGATTGTTTGAGACACATGACAGGTGGAATTTCACTCTTCAATTACATTGAAAGAAAAGACAGAGGTAATGTTGTCTTTGCAAACAAAAATAAAGAAAAGGTCACAAGAATTAGTAAATTTAGTGATTTTGACTCTACCTCTATTGATAATGTTCTTTTTGTTGATGGTTTAAAACATCACGTATTAAATGTGAGTCAGCTAAATGACAAAGATTAAAAAGTCATTTTCTATGCATCTTATTATGAAATTGTTAATATTAATAATGATAAAAATGTGTTTGTTGATCCTAGAAATCAGAATATATATTATGCTCAACTGGAAGACATATCAACACAAAGTGTTATGTGATTTGTTTCTCTAGAAAAGGATTTGTTTATCTACCATAAAAGATTTGGATATGCCAACATCAGCAGTCTATCAACACTTTCCAAAAATAAGTTAGTAAGATGACTATCGACCTTAAAGATTGAAAGCAATTAGGTTTGTGAGGCTTGCTTAAAAAGTAAACAAGTAAGAAGCAGTTTTCCTCCTAAAAATATTGTGTCACTTGAACTTATGCACACAGATTTATTTGGTCCCACTAGGACTCAAAGTTTTAGTGGTAAACATTATGATTTTTTTCTAATAGATGATTACTTTAGATTTATATTGGTTTATTTCTTATCAAATAAGGATGATGCTTTTAAAGTGTTTGAGAAGTTTTGCAGAACAATTCAGATAGAAAAGGGTACTACATTACTTTAATTCAGAGTAATTATATAGGATAATTTGATAATAGGAAGTTTGAAGAATTATGTGACAACAATGATATTACTCACAACTTCTCTTGTTTAAGGACGCCTCAGCAAAATGAAGTTGTAGAGAGAAAAAGCAGAACTTTGGTTGATATAGCCAAGATCATGCTATGTGAAAGTAGACTACCTCATGGATACTGGGTAGAAGTAGTATCCATGACATGTTTGTTAAGTCAAGAGGACTTCACTACTATTAATTTTGATGACAATCAAATAATAATAATCTTATAAATGTATGAACTGTTTTAATGAGTTTGTTAAGTGTGTAGTTAAATGCAAGTAACCCTTAGGCAACATAAGACGAAGTTCAACGTAAGACAAAGTTGGAGCATAAGATGAAGTTGGAGCGTAAGACGAAGTCGAAGCATAAGACGAAGTTGAAGCGTAAGACGAAGTCAAAGCATAAGATGAAGCGCAGCAACATAAGAGGGAGCGAAACATAAGACGAAGCGCAACATGAGATGAAGCGCAACATGAGACGGAGTGCAACATAAGATGAGCGGAATAATAGATGAAATATAGTAACAGAAGAAAAATTATTCCATAGGATACAAAAGGAAGATATGCTAGAATGACAGTCAGTTAATTAGTTTGAGTTAGTTATAGGACTCAACTAATAACTGTTTCTAGAAGATTCAAGAAGTGGTTATCAAGAAAACGATTGGAGACTTAGGCTATAAATATTAGTTCGAGTCGAAAACTACATATACACACATACGAATACATACAAAGAAATTGATAGAGATTTACTCGTGAATGTTTTGATATTAGCAAAAATTCTGTATTCAGAGGGCAAAACAAGTGAGCAAACACATCTGTAATGTGAAATCTCAAAATACTTTTCTTAGAGAGAAAGGAAGGCTAGAGCCTGGAAAGGCTAACATAGTTGATAAAGAATATTTGTGTGAGAGACTGGAAGAGGCTCTAAGTGTGAAATAATACTTGTAAAGCTGAAAGAGTATAGTGAAATCTTAGAAATATTTTGGAGACTGGACGTAGCCCAAGGCTTAGGGTGAACCAGTATAAAATCGCAGCGTTTATTCTCTAACCCTTATCTTTTAATTTTTTTGTGTTAGACGAGTAGATAATATTACTTGTGATTGCATTGCTTATCAACTTTATCAAAGTTTTTTTTGTAATCATTTGAATTTTTGTAAATAGATTTAAGAAATCTCAAAAGATTAATATCTTCAAAAAGATTACACAATTTAACCCCCCTTCTTCTGTAGTTTACATATTATATTGGATTTCTATATTAACAAGTGATTTACTTCAATTAGTTTCAGAGCGAGGTTTTCAAGAAGCACTATCACAAAGTGAGGACAAAGATCTATGGGTAAATCACATGTTTTTATAGCTGAAGGTGCCTTGGTCATAAGACCTCCTACATTTAATGGTGAGGATTATCATTATTGGAAGGACAGGATGCGGCTCTTCATAGAATCCACACATATTGATCTTTGGGATATCATCAAGAATGGTCCATATACACCAATAGATGATGAAGGCAATAACATCTCTCATGACAGATGGTCAACCAATCAGAAAGCTCGATTTTAGTTAAATTCAGAGGCCAAGTTCTTTCTAAGTTGTGCCCTTAGCAGAAGTGAATATGATAAGGTTCATAGATGCGTACTTGCAAAGTAGATGTGGGACACATTAGCTATTGCACACGAAGGAACAAATCAAGTGAAAGAGTCCAAGATTAGTGTTCTTGTTCATCAGTATGAGTTGTTCAAAATGAAAGATAAGGAATCTATTGATCAGATGTTTGGACGATTTCAAACAATCGTTAACGAAATTAAAGATCTTGAGACAATCTACGATAATCAAGATCATGTCAAGAAGATTCTCAGAAGTCTACCTAAAAGATGGAGACCTAAGGTTATAGCAATACAAGAAGTTAAGGACTTAAGCAAGCTGAAGCTAGATGAATTGCTTGGTTCACTGAAGATCTATGAAGTAGAGCTTGATGTAGAAGATAAACCTAGAAGAGATAAGTCTATCACATTAAAGGCTGGTCAAAAGAATCAAAAGAACAAAAAAATAGAAGCACATCTTCAAAAGCATTAAAGATTAAAGAAATCAAGGATAATGATACCAGTGAGTCTGATCAAGATTCAAGTGAAGATGATGATGAATTATTCTTCATTTCAAGAAAGATTAGAAGGACGTGGAAAAAGAAAACGAAAGGAAATAAAGACTTTTCTTTTAAGAAGAATAGCAAAGAAGAAATCAAGAATGAGAAAACGTCTGTCATCTGTTATGAATGCAACAAACCAGGACATTACAAGTCTGATTGTCCATTGCTCAAAAGAAAGCAGAAGAAAATGAAAGAAAATAAAAAGAGCATGATGGCAATATGGAAAGACTTGAATTCATCCGAATCTGATTCCGATTCAGTAGCATCAGAACAAGAAAACATATGCTTGGTAGCTAAAGAAGAATGCAACGATGAGGTAACTTCTAGCCTTAATGATCTTCAAGAAGCATACTTAGAATTATTAGAAGATTCACTTGCTATTATAGAGAAATATAGAATTTTGAAAAAGAAATTTGCAGAAATCTTGAAGAACACGCAAGTGTTAGAGAAAGAAAACGTCTGTCTTAAGAAACAAGTAGACCATATGAGAAAAAAAGTAACTGTAGATAGATATGAAGAAATTAATCAACTGAAACAAAGGATTAATAGTCTTTCAGTAGATTTATCAACATTTACTGATAGTACTAAAAGGATGAATGAGATTATTAGAAGATATAGGCATCCAAAAGATAAGAGTGATTTAGGATTTACTAATAATAATGTTCGTTATAATAAAAATTGTGTTTCTAGTAGAAAGAATAAGAAACAATATTCTTATTATTCGAGGAATCATTGTAAGTCTAACCCTAAAAGACCCAAAAAAATATAGGTACCTAAGAAAGATATAATATATACTACAGATCTCTCTTATTGGAAAAAGCAACCAGCACCAATGATACTTGGAGAGTGGATGCTCGCGACATATGACAGGAAGAGGGTTTATGTTCCTAGACCTCCAAAATAAGAAAGGAGGAACAGTAACTTTTGGAGACAACCAGCAAGGAAAAATAATTGGAATCGAAAAAATTGGTAAAGATTCCTTTGTGTCTATTGATAATGTTTTGCTAGTTGAAGGATTAAAGCATAATCTAATTAGTGTAAGTCAATTATGTGATTCTGGTTTTGAAGTATTCTTTAATCAAAATTATTGTGTAGTTAAAAACAAGGACAGTTCTGTATTCTTTTCTGCCAAGAGACGAAACAATCTTTGTAAGATTGATTTAGATATTTTAAAAAGTCAAAATATTTCATGTTTTATATTAACAAATGAAGAAAAACTGATTTGGCATAAAAAGCTAGATCATGTTAGTTTTAAACATATTTTCAAATTAGTTAGACATGATTTGGTAAGAGGTTTACCAAAAATAAGTCTTAACAAAGATTTCTTTTGTGAGAGTTGTCAAAAAGGAAAACAAATTAAAACATCTTTTTCTTCTAAAAATGTTGTAACCTCATCCAGACCTCTGGAGTTGTTACATATAGATTTGTTTGGTCCAACTAGAACTTTAAGTCTTAGCGGAAAGAAGTATGGTCTCGTAATTGTTGCTAACTTCACTAGATTTTGTTGGATATTGTTTTTATCACAAAAAGATGAATCTCTTAAGTGCTTTAAAGTTCTTTCAAAAAAGTTACAAAATGAAAAAGGAACTTCTATTGCTGGAATTATGAGTGATCATGGTGGAGAATTTGAAAATGAAAAATTAAGAATGTTTTGTGAAGAGAATGAAATTTTCTATAATTTCTTTACTCCTAGAACTACACATCAAAATGAAGTTGTAGAAAGAAAGAACAGGACGATTCAAGAAATAGCAAGAACTATGCTATGTGAAATAAATCTTCCTAAGTATTTATGGGCAGAAGCTGTGAATACAGCTTGTTATATTCAAAATAGAGTATTTATGCGACTTGTGTTAAATAAAACTCCATACGAGTTATAGAAAGGAAGAAAACTAAATATTTCTTACCAATGTAATAAATCCAAATCATATTTAAAAAACTCACTTTATGAATTCACAAAACCCTAAAACTGACTCAAAATAACCTGAGAGACAATTTGGTGAATTCTAAAATTTTGAGTTTTTTTTATATTGTAGTTGATGTCAGCATTACGTCATTGCTAATGTCAAAGGTGCGTGTAGCATGTGTATAACCTGGCGTGCCTTGGATGTATTAGGCGAGTGTTTTGCACACACCACACATGCACCAAGGTGCCCACTCCTTTTGGGCATGTGGTGCATGCAACACGCCAGACACGTGGTCACACTCATGTGTGCCACATGTTGGACAACTACACGCACTAGACTTACACTGCCTCTGAGAGGCGGGGGAGTCATTCGAGTGCGTGTGCCAATAGTTTCTCTCTCCTCTCTCAGATGTCACCAGAAAGAGGTAATTTTTGGCAACTTTAAGGCGGTTTTATAGGAACGGTTAAGCATGTAAATAATTTGTTAGGAAGTGTCTGACAACCATTTGGTATTAGAAAAGCAAGTACAATTTGTTCTTATTGTTAATTGGAAGCTTGTGGGTGTTCCTTATCTTAGTTCATCAAATATCTTAGTTTTGTGTTGCTTTGTTCTTGTTTTTAACATTTAATCATAAGATTGTGCACCTGTTCATTACCAAATGTGATTCTATAAATGAGATTTATGCAGATTGCAGTTAAAAGGATAATGTTTGGAACAACAAAGCTGAGATGGAATTTTTTGTTGAGGTTGAGATACTAGCTCGTGTTAGACACAAAAACTTGCTTAGTTTACGTGGTTATTGTGCTGAAGGACAAGAGCGCTTGATTGTATACGAGTACATGCCAAACCTGAGTTTGCTTGCTCATCTTCATGAGCAACATTCGGCTGAGACTCCAGTATAGGAATGAAAATTGCAATAGGTTCTGCTGAAGGAATTGCGTTGTAGCACACCCCTAAGTACCTTGTTATCATAAGATCCAGTGAGATGTACTAATTTCGTAGTTCTGTTGATGATCCAGCTATCTTCACCACCATGCAACGCTACATATCAATCACATAGATGTCAAAGCTAGCAATGTTCTATTGGATTCTGGTTTTGAGGCTCAGGTTTCTGATTTTTGGCGTTGCTAAGCTAATCCCTGATGGTGCAACACATGTAACCACCAGAGTTAAAGCTACCCTCGGCTATCTTGCCCCCCAATATGCCATGGTGGGTAAAGCATCAGAAAGTTGTGATGTGTTATAGCTTTGACAGTCTCTTACGAGAGCTGGCTAGTAGCAAGAAACCTATTGAGAAGCTAAGTATAACATTGAAGTGAACAATTATAGATTGAGCGCTGCCATTGGCTTGTGAAAGGAAGTTTCTCAACTTGCTGTCCAATGTTGAACGGCAAGTTTGAGGAGAAAGAGTCGAAAAGAGTAGTGGTCAGTAAGCGGGATAAAAAGCCCACACCGCTTCAAGTCTCAACAGCTTGCTGATTTTAACGACGGCTGGCAAGTTGTTGAAGATAGCTGCCACTCCATCTGAGACTAAGAGGAGGAGAAATATTCCAAACGTGATGATGAGACTCGAGTAATTACAGAATTCGAAATTTGATTTATTTGCACCACTAATCGATTTATTAGATTTGTCTAGCAGATAGGCTGTCTCAGGTGTTCGTGGAAGCATGTTTTTATGAATGCTGAATTTGATTGATTTTTGTATATTGCCCTATTGCTAAATCTTCCAATTCCAAAAACTGTCTATTTACATCTGGAGCTTAACACATCAAACTTAAGAAAAGTGGTTCTCACAAAGGGTATTAGAAAAAAAAACAAATCAGTACTGCCAGGAGTCCAGGGCTGCTAAGTGAATGTATCCTCCCGGTCACCCTCTGCAGTCTCACCCTCCTCGAGGTTGCTGAATTCCAGGAAATGGGTGGGCCTATGATCCTCATGGTAATACTCTCGGGGAGACCCCAACTTCATGCCATATTTCATGCTTGCTGTATGCTTCACTCCCATGAAGTTGTAATTCCATGGACCATTGTCGGGAACCTATTGCACGCGCAAATTTGAACCCAGTTAGTGATCCAACAAAAAGAAAGGGGTTATCAAGGAGAAAAAAAAACTCAAAGGGAGACATCATCCAGAGAGCCTAAACTTTCATGTACTTACCATATAGAAACCGAAAAAGCGGTCACTTAGAAGCATCTGAACCTTCTCATAATGAGATGGCAAGTAACCATGAGGATTGCTTCCAGTGTCCTTGTTGAGTCGCCCCCACTCATAACCGCTTGGCGTTAGCTTATATGCAATTAATGAGCATGATCCTGGAGTGAAACTGCAAGTCAATATGATGCACTTTTCCCCATCCCACTGCTTGTTGTTCTCTAAAATCCGAGCATGTGCAGTGAGATCCTGTACGAATCAACCACTCCAGTTAGGACACGAAGCACAATTGTGTAGCTAACATTAGAATGAATCAAATTGACTGCAGACCAATGATTTTAAAGACAAACCTGTGGTGATAGCTGAGGAAGCTCATTTGGTTGTGTATGCATCCACCCCAAAGGCTCCAATTCACTGAGGAAATCATGCTCCGGCAGAGCTGATGGAAGATGTACTTGTTGATGAGTTCCCCATTGCGGTGGCATGGCAATACCACGAATCTCCTTAACCTGAGGATTGTCCGGTGGACTTATACCATACAAGTAGCCAGCAATTTGCGTCCGTAGATCTGCTATGCATATAAACTTCTTCAATATATTCTTTGGCATAATGTATGTATATCCAGTTTCCTGTGAAGTGATGAACTCCAACTTGAGCAAATCCAAAAAACTTTCAAACCCAATAGAATAAACACAAATATAGAATATACCTTAATATCCTCCGAATTCACATATATATGATTAACACGAAGATAGAGATTTGTGGCTGATATTGCTCTAACACGCCAATCTGTCTTGGAACCAAATGCAGCTTGCTCATAGGGACTTGTCGTGGTGACAATGAGTTCATCACCATGCACATTTGTGGTCCTAGTTGTGACTGCCGTAAGCTGGCTTGCTTCTTTAGCCTGAAAAGTTCACACCACTGTGTTAGCCGCATAAAAATCAAAAATTAACAAGGAGAAAGGCACAAAGGTTACCATAAATTACCTGTTTCTCTATCTCAGCTATTTGCTGCCTTTGTTGAGAAGGTGGTGTGATCTCAGCTCCAAGTATAATGTCTCGGATCTCCGATTGCGTTAGAGCTGATGTATTTACATTGTTCTTCTTGGCATAGTCCGAAAGTATAAGATCTCTTAAAGCAACTTCAACTTTCATCCACTGATCATCAGTAAGAGAAGGCCAGATGTGATGAGCCTCAGTAATGATGGTTTTGTCAGGCTTCAATAACATCTTTGCCTTCTCATTGTTTACATGGAGTGCACGAAGGATCAAAATAAGTCGGGAGAAAGCAGTATAAGAAGAAATACTCTTCAGCCAGTCATCATAGATATTAAATAACACCATTTGCGGCTCTGTTGCCTTCAAAATTAGATCACCAAATTTCTCTATCTTCAAGCATGCCTGGAATGGGAGTTGCAATTCACTTCCCTTGATAACTATATTTGGAAAATCAAGTAAGTGAACCTCCAGTGGATCAAGCATTCCTTTACGTGTTACAATAATTTGCTTCGGCTGCTCCTCAACAGGTAGAGAACGAACAAGAGCTGCAACTTCTTCAGCAGTTTTCCACTTGGCAAGCTGACCGAGACGCTTCTGTCCTGCCCATACACTAGTGTGGATGACCTGCAAGATATCAAATTATTAAGAATCTCCTACAAGGAAACAGCTCCAGTTCAAGTAGAAAAGCTAACGAGGATCAACCTTCAAAAAAAGCTGTCCTGTCCTTGGATTGAATATAAAAATTGCACCATTGATGGGTTTTGTTGTCAGATTTCCTTCAAAAGTCTTGTGAATTGTTACACGATAGACATTAGTGTCATCAACAAACCATATTATCTGATTGCTAAAGATCTCCCCATAGTTCTGGGATGATAAATAAGGTTCTGTGGGCTCGGAAGAGTACAACTGTAAACCTTTTCTAATGCGCTCCCTCAAGACATATAAAGCTGGGTTTGACTGCATTAAAACAAACGATTAGCACAAAATGCAGAAGCCATCTGCGGCATACTCAACTGAAAGATAATGTTAGTAGACAAATTGTTTACCTTCATAATTTTATTCATTGCCTGAGCTAGTAGTGGTTTAGACCCAGGAAACCAGTTGCCAAAAGCAGAGTGCAGGTTGTATGCTAGATCAATCCCAATCATCACCCCTGAAGCCAAAGAATAGGAAAAATTAATCCATTTGAGATAGGAGGAAAAAAAATTAATAGAAGAAAATTACCAGTTGGAGATGGATATATGGACATGTTGTCTGTTGTGTAATCCATAAATTTTGCCCGAGTATAACGCTCAATATCATGAGAGTCGTAGTCACCCCATCGAAGCTGAACATCTACCCAGTATTTGTTGCTTGCCTTCTGATCAAACACATCCTTAGACTCAGCCACAAGACTAGGCTTTGACATAGGCCATCTATGGGCAGCAAAGAGGAGAATGTCTGCACAAGAGCTGTTCATCTTATAACTCTTCCTTGGATGGATGGTTTCTTTTTGAACAGTTTCAATTTCCAATGCATCCAGCTCCTGATCCAAGACCTGACAGAGATCCATGACAACACTCTCATGAATCTTTTGCCACAAGTGAGCACGGAATATCTGAATCAGTGAAATCTTCAAGGTTGGAATCTTCCCATGCATAAAGATTCCAGTTAGATCCAACTGCACTTGGAAACCCACATACACATTGGCTCGGTTTATTGTAGGTGACCACCACAGAGTAAATCGACGGTTAGGAATTTGGTTTAAACCGGATCTTTGAGCATTAGTGAGCTTCTTATACTTCATGGACTCCTCAAAACCAGATGCTTTCTCCCAAAAGAGACCTTCCCAGGTTGGAAAACTGGAATACAAGTAGAGCAATTAGAAATATGCTCTAGATGAGAATTCATCACCTCCACTACAGAGGCACAGGTAACCAATAATAAACAATCATAATTAACTATTCAAGGACCTTAGAAAATAATAATCAATTCAAAAAATTTATGTGCCACTAGAGATGCCACAAGCAAGCTTAATAAAGTACATCAATCTTCCAGGTCCAACGAATGTGCAGCCACTTCTTAACTCCCTCTTAACAAAGTCCAAGAAACAAGCACATAAATTCTTCAAAAAGATTATTGTGTAAAAACAGATACTCACTAAGTTCCTTTGAACAAGGTATGCTCAAGAATCCCCTCAACACCACCAAGAGCTTGAATGACATCTGTTCTATAATTGTTCAAGTTCCACAGTTTCCCATCATGCCTCTGATGAGTCCACCAGAAAGGATTTTGCTTTAGAACCTGGTACTGTTTGAAATCAGTGCGGACCCTCCATCCTTTATCATATGCTAGTGTGTGCCTGTCCTTTTGAAACAATGTATTGATACGTGGAATTCCCCTATCCCATGAATCCTGTCAATTGAAGGACATAATTTTTAAGAATATGTTTTCAAGATAAGAGCAGAAACATTATACAAATAATCCCCTTTGCCCCTTCCTTTTTAAAATTTTTCACAGGTTCTAGGGAAAGGGAACCTCAAACAGCCAGTAAAACTATGAAGAACGAATTATCTTTTAATCAATCAAGATACTGCATCAGGTGACTCCACAAAGCAAATTGTAAACACTCCCGAACCAAACAAAAATATGAAAAAGAAAAAGAATAACAGCTTACTTCCAAATCTTCAAGTGTTAAGCGTCTATTCTGTGCCTGCGCTTCCTGCCTCTTTAATGCATACTCTGCCCAGACCCGCTGTGAGTCAATGAACTCACTTTCCCAGGGCTATTCACAAATTAATGAAATTATCAGAAAGATGAGGACATAAGACCCAGAAATTAAATAAATGGGATCCCAAGAAATTTTCTGAAGACAACTGAATTAGAGATTACCTGAATGTACCGGTAAAGATTTGGAATCAATTGGTCTTCTTCATGACTCATACCACTCCTGAAGTGGGTTACACCAACATCTGTCTGCTGACTATACCTCAGGTCACTTTGTGGGATCAATATATGACCCATTGACAACATGCCCAGTCCTCCAATTTCTTTTGGAGTATAGAAAATAACAGGAGGGAATCTGAATAACGAATTACACTCAAAGACTGTCGACCAAGATACCTAAGAAGATCATAGCAACATAAGATATTTTAACAATTACCTGCTCGGCATTTTTGAGTTCAACCCAATTTTGATTCGGGTTTGAATTTTGTTTTCACACTTAACAAGTAAGTCTAACAGCTCCTGTGTATGCACAGTTGCCTCACGGAAATAAGTCATTAGACCTAAAAGCAAAAAGGAGAAACATATGAAAATTTTCAGAAAAAAAAAATTCAGCAAACAAAATGATTTTGAACCAGAAATGATGTTCCAAGAACCTATCAGGGCTGTATTCCATTTGTTGACTATTTTTGTAAAAGTAGTGGACCCAGAAGACATAAGAATCTGCCGCACACGATTCTCAAACACCTTCATGTGCTCGTCATCAACTCTTAGGAAAGCAACTGCAGTACGCTCCTTGGTCTGCTCATTCTGCAAATTCCAAACACCATCTCTGGTATTGCTGAATGCTTCTTGTGTCATTCTTATCTTGGGAAGTATTCGAACCTCAAAACCACTCCTGCACATATCAAAGATGTGTAAATAAACATTACAATTCTATAAAGAAATATATGAAAAATCATAAAAGCAAATATACACACATGCTGAAAAGCAAGTTCGGATTATCCTTGCTGTAAACAGAAACAAAGCTATTTTCCCACTCCAAAGTTGTGATGCTTCGAGGAAGACGATTCTTCATATCCCAGAAAACACTCCGCCCAAGATTTACTGAAGCAAGAGTTATAGAGAAGATTGTTACACCATGATATTATACAACTAACAGAATGTAACTTAATAACAAATACAATAATCATTCAAAATAAAAATTTATATCATGGACATTACCATCATGTTTCATGAGCCTCATTCTTGCATCTCTGGGCCAACATTTCTTATTTTGATAGCCAACCATATTTTCATTGTTAGGATCAGGATGTTCAGTTAAATACCGCTGGATAAGGTCTCGGGCCTCTTCATGAGTAAAGCGGAACAGTATATGCACTCTGTCAATATACCTAGAATACAGTCGAATTGGATGTCGTGTCTCAACTTTCGTATCCCAATAAGTCATGAATTCATTTGGCATTTGTGGCGGACCGGCAATCTCGCTGGCTCTGGTAAGTCCAAGAAGCAGGAGATCCAAGACAAGTCCATAATATTGCACAACAAAAGATGCAAACTGAAGACCGCGTATCAATCCATACGAGTTTGTGTGACTCATGTCTTTGTAGGACAACACAACATTATTCTTTGCTGTGACATAATCAGCAATATTGTGATCAAGAACCAAACGAAGAAGCCTGCAAAATCAAGGAAAGAAAGTGAACCTTCAAAAATTGCAACCCCTGTCAAAAATACTTATCAGAAGATACATACATGTCTCACCTATTTAACATTGTCAAGTCAATCTTTTCAAAGAATTTTTCGAACTTCGTTTGAAGCATTACCACACACTGCCCCTCACTTGTATCCCAAACACCCTGTAAATTGTTTATACCCTGACACCATTTATAGACTAATAACGGTGGAGGCTCAGAATCTGCAGGTTTAATCCAGTTGGGGAAGAGATGGCGTTTGTCACCTTCATACCATAGGTATTGATCAAGATATGCATCAGTTATTTTTTCAAGAGGCTCAATTTCATATACAGGAATCAGAGAACTGTACAAATCCATGAACTCTATACCAACCTGCAAAGGAAATAGAAACAGAAAACATGATAAAGTGACGCTAAATTCAAACTCAACTATGAAGACAAGGAACAAGCCAACTGAATTTTGATCATTAACATACTTCTTTGAATGCACGTTGAGTGAGCAGATGACGCTTAATTCGTGACAATGCCTCATGTGGATTATCATAAGCTTGTTCAATTAGACCCAATTCTTCCCTCTGTAACTGGTTTAGTCTCACAGCCACACTATAGGATTCCTTCAACCTCTCAAGGGCAAGGATAAGTAGCTTGGTGTCATGCTTATATGATAATGGAGGAAATGGAATGGGGGAAAACTTTCTGGACTCCAACCAGTGCACAGTTGTTGTATAGATGGCAACTGCTTCTTCAGGGGTAACGTACGGACCATCTTTCAGATAATTGTGTTGACGTTCCTGAGAGATGTAAGATGTGCCAGTACAGTAACCAAACAATAAGTAATCAATTCATGTAATAATTATGCAGTAAAATGAAAGTTATTCTTGGAAATTTTACAAGGAACAATTACCTGTTCTGCCTTCAGCCAAAGGCGAGTCAACCTCCCAAGATTTTTGCGACAAACTGTTTTATCAACAGTTGCACCTCTTCTTATACGTTCACGATTATAATGAGCAACATTTGTCCACCAGTCTGCTTTTGACTTGACATATCGTAGAATCATGTTTTCAATAGGAACTGGCAAACCAGGAACTTTCCAAGGAATGTTCGCTTTCCAACATCGCCAAGCTTCACTAAGATGCTGCAGTATGGTCCTAGCTTTATTCTGTTTGATGCCCTCTACAATATTAACAGATCATCAGCAGACAAGCTAAACCACAACCAAAGGAATATCAGAAGAAAATTTGTCATTAATGGAAAGATGTTCACCTGGCATGGCATCAAGAACATCATGCATAACAGCTGCTCGGAGCTCCAAATCAAAGTGGCTCTCAACACGTTGCTTGGTAACAGTCTTAGCTGTTCCTTTTGAATGACGCCCTTCAAACTGTCTTGCCAGTAGATTGCCCAACCACCGTTCTAAGAGAGGCACTATGCCACGCAAGAAAAACAGCCATACCCTCCACATAGGTGCCCAAAATCCACATCCAGGTCCCTTCCCCACTGGTCCAGTATTGAAACGATAATAAATCAAATGCTTCAGGTCTTTGCACATCCTAATTTGTCGCATCAGCCTGTATTTGTAACGATACATCCCAGTCAACTGGCCAACATGAGAAAATATATACTGTAAACCATCAGCCAGTTGAAAGGCATCCACATTACCCAATCGGAACTGGATATTAGCATCAATGACGAGCTTTGTCAAACGTAAAATCTCACGGCAGAGATGAAAAGCATTGCCAAAACGGGACTTTTTACGTTCCTTTGTAGTAAGAGTCTTCACAGGCTTCAAGTTGAAATTATAATCTAGGTGAAGATAATTAAGATTTTTCCTGTGTATTAGCAAATTCAACATGTTGTAACCCTGCCTGCAGACTTGAAGACCTGCCTCAGCCCAATCAAGTTCTGTTGATTGGAAGAACTTTGTTGCTGCTAGAGATCGAAACAAGTGCTTCTTCTTTTGAGCTTTGGGTGGCTTATGATGAAGCTCGTTCAACACAAAGCATTTTAAAAGTTTCTGATAGCTGACCCTAACTTTCACAGGATAGGTTGGAGGACTGCACAACATGAACCAAACAACATATTAATTCACTATAAACCGAATGAATTAGCATGTTAAAGTTGAAAGAGAAATTATGATCTTACCAATGTTCCTTATACCACTCAGATACAAGGGGTATGTCTTCTGCTCTTCGCATTCGACCAGACCTCATGTTAAAGGGTCGCGGAGCAAACAGAAGAGAAATTCCAGCAGCAGTGGTATCCGTATAAAGTTGAGTATATTGGAGCAAAGGTTCTACCCCTTCTGGCAAAAAGAAATCATCATCATGCTCATCATCATGAGCCTTCTTTTCACGGCGCTCCTTGGGGGAAGAGGTTATGGGATGTAGTAGAGGATCATAATAGAAAGCGGGTAAATCAGGATCCTCAGCCTTTATGTACATTACCATGGGTTTATGATAAACACCAAGTTTCACTTTCCTAGGCCTATTATTGTAAAGATGGGGGAATGCAATTCTGTACTCAGTCCTCAGAGGCGACCTTATAATGAGTTTGTTAATGTCATTGAACTCATTCCAGTCTTCATCTCCTTTCTCCATGTCACGATACAAAGGTTCAAATTTAGGTCCACCTAGTAAAGGAAAGCAGCTATAGTTTAGAAAGATTTCTTACTCAGAACTGAAAAGAAAATTCTGTCATTTTCTTATCAACATGACTAACTGTAGCATCAATCACCCATTAAGAAGGGCGGGGACAAGAAGAGGTGAACAAGGTCAAGCATAAGCAACTAACTTAAGTTCCAACAAAAATAAAACATTCAGTAACAACCAACACCAAAATATTGAAGTTGCACCTAGTCAAACAAAATAAACAACAAAAAATATGAATGAACATTACTCATGGTCTTTCAAATAAGCAATTTAATCCAAGTTTGTAAAAATATCAGATATAGTGAGACTGGATCCTATAGGAAACCACAGAAGTATGAAGCTTACCAGGTATGCACATGTTCAAAGCCTTAGCTGTGAAGAAAGACTCCATGTCAAACAAGTAGAAATAGTTGCGATCAATCAGATCAGAGAGAAGCTGTCCTGCCAACCTGTGAAGAGTTGCCATGATTGGAAGGGAAAGATGCCACTTCCTGTAACTCGGACCATTGATAAGCTTTGTTTTGACAAGAGGCTTATGGTCATAAAACCAAGTATATACAGCAGAATCTTCTTCTTCATCTAACTCTAACTGGATAGGCTCTAAAGGATCAACATCTAACAAATTATCAGCATAGTCTAATGGAGGCTCCTCATCATCAAATGGTGGAAACCTCATTCTTTTGAAGTGCCTCCGGTCCCTCTTCTCTCTTCGCATCATAATCCACATTGAGCCCCACTGGAACAGGCGTCAAATTTTCAACTGCATTATAACAAGGAAAGTAATATAGGAAAAAAAGAAGCCCATGCCACAGTTACAACTTCCTTCTGATTGAGGAACATACCTGAGCTAAATAAATAGGTTCAACAACCCACGGAATTTCATTCACAAAAGTGATTGCACCAGTGATGTGATAGAGAACCTTCACATCACGAACCTGCTCCCAAGGCATCGGCATATTCTCCAGAAGCTTGTAAACTGCATGTGGAATGAATTTAAGAGCTCCAAGATATACACGTTTATCATGCCGAAATTTCTTCGTAGACATATCGCCATGGTCTCTGACAATGCATATACTTATTAAACTAGCTGCTTCAGAATTATTTGTCAATATGGAAATATTAGACAAAAATCCAATTTCTAGTCCTTAAGAACTTGAAAGCTACATATCAGTAGTCAACAAACCAAAATACCTCACTTCACCCAGAACTTCAGAAAAGTACACAATGAGAAAAAGAAAAAAAGGATTAGATTTAAAATATTCATAATTAAGCTGAAAAGCAAACTTAAATGGCATATTGTTGACCAATATAAAAATTTGAATGAAAGCAATATTTACATAAAAAGTGAGGCTATAACTAAATGATTCTTCAAAAAACAAAGAGAGAGAGAGAGAGAGAGAATATCCATTACAACAGAAGACCTAATAGAATTATTTCACCAAATTCATAACTTGAGAGCAAGTAGGAACGTGATTCAATATTAAATGAAAATTGCCACGGACTAATAAAAATAATTCACAACTGAGGAAACTAAGAATTAATCAATATCAGAAAACCTAAAGTAACTCTGGAACCCTGTAGCAGCCCCAAAATTAAAACTAAATTGAGAAGAGGGAAATCTTCAAAACTCATAACCTTCACAATTCGCATCATGAGTAAAGTACTAAATCAAAAAACAATTCTTTAAGGACAAAACTAACCTGATAATCTTCCTCACATGCTCTGGAGGCATGTCCTCCTTCTGTGTCTCAACGAACCCAAACTTTCTCTTATCACTATATCTCTTGGTATTCAGCTGCTGCCATTTTCGCGCCTTCTCCTCAAGCCTCGCCTCGGCGTCGGCTGAAGTATCAGACGGAGACTGCGGTGCAGCATGCGGGAGCACTGTGTACGAAGGCTGAGAAGGCGGCTGCAGTACGGGGGGACCCGCGGTGCCCGGAGGCACAAGATGAGCATCGGAATTGTTGCTCCACATCGTGCTAACTCCAAACCTACTTCACATACAATTATCAATGGCGGATTCTCAGGGTTTCGAGGGAGAGGACCAAATTGAAGTTAGTGGCTTTCTAGTTACTTTGCAGTGCTCCTCTCTACCGCTCCGTAGGTGAGAGGAAAATAATGAGAAAATGAGCAAATAGAAGAAGAAAAGAAGGATGCGTTGGGCTTGAGGCTTTATAAAATGAGCGTGGTGGTCAGGGTGAGAGTGTAACAGGTATTGCCTTTCGGTCTGGATCTGGATTGGGCGATTAGTGCGAGAGCGAAGGCCTCATTCTGGACTTGAGTCGACTATGGCCCAAAGAGAACCCAAGTATAAAGAAACATTAAATTACATTTTTACTCCAATTTCGCAATAATAGTTGTGATTTTCAAATAAATCTGTATGAGAAGAGAGGAAGGGTAGGAAAATTTTTGGGTTTTTTTAATTAATTTAATCTTATGTTTCTAAAAAGAACATTTTATGTAGATAATTAATTATCAGTAACAAATTCA
>JANKYF010000001.1:35434826-35448783 GCA_029829435.1 Erythroxylum hondense
AATAATAAAATATAAACCTTCTTTATCAATCATTTTAATATAAGGGTCATAATAATCATTTAATATACATTACATTCCATTCCATCTATTTTCTAAACAGTATTTCACTATATTACATTAGAAACCCATCCATCCCTCCTAAATAACTTTTCACTATATTATATTTCATTCTATTATAAATCGTTTTGCTCCGTTTTATTACATTATATTCTATTTCATTAATTGACATCAATTAAATAGGCCGTTAGAGGTAGTGAGTGTCTGACGTGCTATGTTTGGATCGCGTTAATTGCGTTTAGATAGGATCATAGGATATTTTGGGTTCAAATTGATTCAAAAGATCAGTTGGGTAAAACGTCAACATGAATTAGGTTATTTCTGTCACGTTAACTTTTTTTAATGGAAGTAATATGATGTTTTAGACACATACAAAATATTTACAATCACACAAAATGACAAGAACAAGTAATTGGACCGATTTTATTAATTCTTACAAAAATGATTCTATTTATTTGAAGTAAAGTGGGAAAACTTATTAAAAGAGCACGAGAATGTTCATACATGAATTATTGTGGGCCTATATTGTGTCATGTATAATTATTATGTTAATTTTAAAATTTGACATTGTGTCTACGTAAATGAGACATCAGAATTAAAATCGTAGGTGTTAAAGTGAAATGTTATCATCTTTTATTTATATGTGACTTCCATATCAACATTGTATTTATATGTTATATGTCTCGTATTGTATTTTCACTAATTTCATTTTTGAAAATTAATTTATTAAAAACTCCAAAAATGATTAAAAAAGCATCTTTTTTTTAATTGAGTATGGTCGGGTCGGTCGTACTGGGCCCGAACCCAATCACAAAGATCCATGGGCCGATCAGTCGATCTCTCAAAGACCGGTTTCACGCCCATTGGCTAACCCGGGCCCGATCCACACATCCATGACCCAGTAGCAGGAGAAAGTCTCCCATGCATACGTAAAGACCTAAACCTAACAACCATCCCATATATAAGGTGTAGCTTTGCCATGATACGGGTACGTAACTCATAACCCTAGTTCTCTTTGCTTTTCGGCTACCCAACCTTCATCAAAAGACTTACTTGAGCGTCGGAGTAGCTAATCGGGAAACAACCCCCGACGTGCCTTCTTTGTTTTGGAGGAACCTTCAAGCCAGAGCTAATCAATTACATGGATCCAAAGGGCAACGTGCAGCCTCGTCAGAATCAGGCTGAACCAATTGGTGCCCACCGTGGGGCTCGACATTAGGGCACCACGTCCAAAACCACGCAGGTCAGTCAGGCGGCAGCAGCTAACCTTGATATAGCCGCTGTCACGGCGCTGGCGTTACAACGGATAGGTGTGCAGCTACCTGCCATCTTGCTGCCGATACACCAGGCTTTCCGCACTGAGTCTTCGAATCCTGATGGTCAACCGCAACCACCAAACCTAGAAGAAGAAGAACAGAGCATAGCCTTGGAAGATAACGCTGGAACAAACATACGTCCAAACTTCTAGCACCCCTCGGATGCAGATCCCCCTGCACCCATGCATACCTCCCTCACTCGAAAGCAGATCGAGGAGGCGGCTGATCTGTTGATTCACCAGATTTTACAATCTCAGCCGGCATAACAACAGTCGTCTGCACGACAGACTAGCATGATAACCGATCGCCGCTCTACTGAAACCCTAGAAAAAATCGTGGACGATCGGATCAATGCAGCCATGAATTTCCGCCCGGATCGCCGGACAGCTCAATATAGCTCTCCCTTTGTTCCGGCGATCTTGGATAGCCTCCCGACGCCCGGGACCAAAATACCGACGCCAGAAAAGTACACCGAAAAAACCGATCCCTTGGATTACCTGCAGCACTTCCAATCGATGATGAACCTGCAATGCGTCCCGGACGCCATCCAATGCAAGGCTTTCTGTACGGCCTTTCAAGAGGGAGCCCGACGATGGTTCAACAGTCTACCTCCGGGCTATATCACCTGCTTTGAGGATTTCAGGCTGCTTTTCCTCAACCAGTTCGCCACGAACAAGCGACCACAGAAAACCGCATTAGAAGTAATGCAATTGACCTAAGGAAGGGGAGAAAGTTTGCGGGAGTTCATCACTCGGTCCAATAATCGTACATGTACTTTTAATTGGTTATCTTTTGAGGGAGATCAAGTTTGGTTTGTCCAACAATGGATCATGAAGAAAATAATTTATAAATATACAATTATTGTTATTGGTTATCACATATTGTTTTGCCACTTGTCAAGATTAAGATAAAAGTTATCAAAATCTATTAAAATAAAAACATGTGTTGTAAAATGATTGTCATAGTTGGTATAAACCGACTTACTGCTAGTGTAAAAGGCACTGATACACTCCAAAAAATTTTGCAGCAGAGAAGAAAGGTAAGGTGCAAAATAGAGTTAACAAACACCAACGAGTTTGAATTAGAGTGATGAGGGACATTCTATAAGGCTATAACAAAAGCTTACGTTGTATTAAAGGAGTGTTTTCAATAGATTTTATTAGTTCTTTATTTAATCGAAATAATTATCTTAAGCTACACCAAAATCTAGTATCAAAGCCAATTATTTCAAAATGGTGTCTAGTTCAAATACATAATCACAATGAATTCGGGTATTTAAAGCAATAATATTCAAGTTTGATGGAAAAATAATTTTTCCATATGGAAGTATTTGATGGAGCTCACATTGCAGTTGAATGGTCTTGGAGACATCTTAACAAAAGATATTAATGAAGCAATAACGAATTGTCAGAATCTGATCAACCATTAAATGAAAGGCCCAAGTTTTAATATGTCAACCCATGGATTTTATAGTTTTGAAGAAAATATTTCATGCCAAGACACCAAAGGAGGCTTGTAATATTCTTATTATAACTTATAAAAGTGCAAATCCTGTTAAACAAACAATACTGCAAGGATTAAATTGACAGTTCAAGCTTATAAGCAATGTAAAGATGATAGTATTCAAGATTATTCCTCACAAATAGAAAAGATTGTGAACGAGATGAAAGTAACAAAGACAAGATTACAAAAAGGGAGGTTATCGAGAAAATTTTGCTAACATTGATAGTAAAATTTTATTATGTAGTAGCTGGCATTGAATAATTTAGAGATCTTAATAGGATGACATTGAATGATATTCAGGCCTTGCTAGAATCATGGGAGGTTTAGATGAATGAAAATTTGGTGGCTCAAGTGAACTGGTTAATCGAGTATTAAAAGCTCAATCAAAGTTTGAAGCTTCAAAGTAGAAAGGCACCAAAGAGAAGAGTTAGAATTTTAAGTGGGAAGGAGGAAAGAATTTTAGAAAAGGCCAAAGAGTTAAAAAAAGGTTACTAGAGAAAAGGAAAATCTAGTTTTTAATGTTTTCAATGTAAAAAGTTTGGTCATTATCAATTTGAGTGCAAGGCACATATCTAGTGTCATAACTATAAAAGATATTGCCATTGTAGCAAATAATGTCGTGCTAAAGCTTCAAATGAAAGAGAGAATCATGCTAAGGTAATAGAGAAACAACATGATGCAGAGACTTTATTAATGACCAATCATGTTGCTGTAAATGGAAAAGATAGCAAGTGGTTATTGGATACAAGTTGCAGTAATAATCTAAGTGGAAAAAAGAAATTGTTTTCCAACATAGATGAGAAGTTTTGAAAAATAATAAAGCTTTGAGATAATTCCTCAATTATAATATTAGGAAAAGGAAAGATTGGTATTTGTTTAAAGGATAGATCATTGATTTATATTTCTGATCTGTTTTATGCTCCAGAAATTTGTCAGAATCTTTTAAGTGTGGGACAAGTAGTAGATAAAGGTTATGACTAGTAGTTTAACAAGCAAGGGTGCATTATCAGTGACAAGAAGAAGGGTTTAATAGCAAAAATGAATATGTCCAAAAATTAACTATTTCCATTCAATATTAATTATAATGTTCGGTATGTTGCAATAAAATGACTATAGATGATAATTGGTTTTGACATATACGTCTTGGACACTTCAATTTTAAAAACATCAAGTTACTAGTAGATAAAAATGTAGTTGTTAGGTTTGTCAAGTGTTAAGGTTCCTGATCAACTATGTAAAGCTTACTTAAAGGGAAAGAAACATTAGGATCCATTTCTTAAAAAGGGTTCACAAAGAGCTACAAAACCACTAGAGATTGTACACTCAAATTTGTGTTATGTGGAAGTTCCCTTTTTATGAGGTAATAGATACTTTATTATTTTCATTAATGATTTCATTAGGAAGGCTTAGGTTTATTTCTTAAATTAGAAATATGAAGTATGTGATACAATGAAGAAATTTATACCATATGGTCATAAATAAAGTGACTATATGGTGAAAATTCTGAGAACAAATTGTGGCACTAAATTTATTATATGTGATGATTTTCTAAGAAAGAATGGAATTAAGCATCAGCTTACTGCATGATATATTGCATACTACTCCCATAGAGAATATACTCGACATACCGATGGATATTCGAGAATATACTCTACAAAAATGACATGTTAAGACGATTGCATTTCCACATTTTAAGGCTTCACATATGAAAGCATTTCAAAAATTCATTTTGAAACATTTCATTTACAATCATATTCAGTCACAATCATTTTATTCCACTTTTATTCACAACATATACAGTCTCAAATGTCATTACATTTCTAAAATTTACTTATACAATATACAACAGTTGAAAGATACAATTCTTGATACATCATAACTAAGACATTTACAGGTATAACTGATCCCGAGACTGACTCATGTCCAAATGCAGAGCTACTTCAACTAGACTAGCTAGAGAAGCTAGGTTTCCTTAGTACCTGAAAATCAACGTTGCAATTTTGATGAGTTTTGCAAACTCAATGAGTGAATCATCATCGATGTGCTTACTCGAGTCAAAAACTCAACATCACAACATACAACCAAATTTGCAAGTATATCACATTAGCTTAAATCAATTCTTATACAGTTTTGTGTACCAGATTACATTATACATCATATCTCAATTAGCACATTATAATACAAACATTTTGTATAATCTTTTTAGAACATTTCTGTCTTTCACCTCAATCATTCATATCATCAACATGTATACAAGTGATGCATATCACTATATCAACACAATTTCATGCTTTTTCACAATCATTCACAGGTACACAAACATAGCATAACATTATATCAACTCAATTTAGTCATTCTTTACAATGATTCACATGATGCATGTAAAGATATATAAGCAATGTACATGAGACTCCAGTTTTGTTTTTATTTTGTTGTGACAGAGCATCTATTTAATTGACCCATATCTGTTGTGGATACCGGGTTCATTTTAGATACTATCTTGTACCTATTATAGATATCGAGCTCATTAATTGTTGAGCCTATGGTTTTGTATACACATTTATGAGCTTTAAGCTCTTTTCATGTTGGTCACTCCAGTCACATCTCCTTTATTTGATCATGCATATCAATACAATGAAAATGTATCAAATCACATATTATGCTATCAATAACTCTCATTCAATGCGCACTTTCGTATAGTACATTCATTGGATCTAAGTCCGACACTTAACATATAGTTGAGAACTTAATTTTTATATTCACATTTAATTTGCAAACACTTCCAATACTGTCCCAAATATTAAACTCCTCAGACCATCAATGTCTGAAATTATCACAATCATATCAATAACAATTCAGTAATTGACAATAAAAAAAAAACAATTCAATCATAGTGAGTAAACATCTAGGTCAACTCACAATATGCTCCAGATAGGTATTACCTTAACGAGCCAGTAATGTTTGGATATTGTCGGTCAATTTATACTTATAAATCATGCAATACATACATATGTACACATTACTAACTTGTTTAATCAAATAAGTACTCAACCATACACATGTATATGTGTTATGTCCAATGCATGCTCAATTGTCTATCCCAAGTAAGTAACCTTATTCATCAATCTTGCTGATTCATTCATCATAGCTTATATATAACTTGTTTGCAATTAGGTTATGCTTTAGGTAAGATTAATTACGCTAACTTCATCAATCATGCATTCATTAATTCTTTCCATGCATTAAATATTCACACAATTTCCTAATTCTCATTCAATAATACCTAATTGATTTCTTATATCCTTTGAATTACATTTGCATTCACATGAACATCTTTATACCATTAACAACTCATAATTCTCAAATTCATAGACATTGATATCAATCAATCCATTTTGTAATTTATAACCTCAATTAACAACTTAAACTTATCAAACACTTAATCACTTAATCAAGCAGCTTTCAACGTTCATTTCAAGCCCCAATCAAGTCCAATTATACCATTATAAAGTGTTTTAACCTTATATAGTCCAAAAATTGCACAAAACCAACCTTTTTAAACTTTCAAAGTACTTCCCATAATTGTGGGAAAGAACTATACTCATCCCACGATGAGTAATCTGAAGATACTCCTTCATTTTCCTTCAAATTTTTTCCAGCTTTTAACATGTTCATACCAAATTCACACATCTTCATCATAATCCATCACTTATACCTCAGTTATACCTCAATTATGTTTCAATTCCCCATTCATTCCATATCCAATTCCAATTCGAATCATTCTTTTGGTAGCTCATAAATAATTTATCTTTTATACATCAAAAGCCAAAACAAAAACTTCATTCACTATCAATCATGTATCTTATTTATGTTGCCATTTCAAGATCACTTTATGAGTATCTTTCTTTAACATAAATTCACCTTCATTATACCTCAAACCCTAATCTAATTCATCCAGAAAACAATCCATAACCTACTATTCATACATCAGGAACACATCATAAAAGTATCCAAGTTCATGCACAAATTTCCAGCACAATTCATCATTAATATCATATACAATTCATCGCAATTTCATCATCATGAATTCTCTATTATAACATGCCATAAATACCAATCTTTTACTTACTTGCCTAACTCAAACTCCAGTTCAAAGATTAAGCTAATTCAGCTCTCTATGCATGTAAAAATCATCACGAATTCAAGGTGGGAAATGAATGGATTTTGGCTAGGATCAGAAGCTATAACAAGAACAACTATGTTCTGATTTTTTACCTAACTTTATAAGGGTAAAAACATGGGTGTTAGTGTAGCAATTTAACAAGACTTCAACCAAAATGTAGACCTAGGAGATGGATGCAAGTTTTGGTGGACAAGCAAGAAAGAAGAGAAAATTCAGCGTAAACTTATTTTTTCAACACTTGCTTAATTCAACTAGGTGCAAGGTGTTATTAACTTGGATTAACATGTGTCCTTAAGCACGCTAGCCACTTATCATCTTCCTAAGTCATCAAATGTCACCTAGTTATTAGTCTATTTGTCACTCCAAGATCAATGCCATTTGTCCATTAATTAGTTATGCCAAATGTCACTCATTTATCTATACCAAATGTTACTCAATTATAGGCTTAATCATCTTAATTTTCCATATATCAATTTGTCTTACCACTTGACATTTTTCCTATACCAAATGTAAATTTTAATTCATTAATTTTCCAATGGTAACAATCAATTTCAAGTTACCAATTATAGTCCATCAATTCTCGTCATTGGTAATCCAAAGTACAAGACATTGGAAATACACATTCATGTTAGACTCATTGTAGTTTTATACCCCAGAATATGTCAATTGAATGCAATTTGTCTAAATCACTGTTCATGTGTGTATGCTAATATTATGCATATGAATACAATCATAAAATCATATCACAAATGTACCAAATTCATTCTATATGATGTCACTCATGTGACTCAATAGTCTAACAATTATGATCCTTCAACAGTTTAAGTGACTAAATATTACATGATACGCACCTTAACATAACATAATCCCATAGGGAAAAAATAGAACTATGATGGATATGGTTAGGAGAATGTTGTTTTGCAAGAAATCACCAAAAATGTTTCTAGGCAGAGGAAGTAGCTTGTAATGTTCATATCTTGAATAGATATCCAATTAAAACTGTTTGTGATAAAACTTTTGAAGAAGCTTGGAGTGGAATAAAGCCAGATCTAATCCACTTGAAGGTATTTTGGTGTATCACTTATGCTTAGGTACCTGATGACCTAAGAAAAAATTAGATAGCAAAGCAGAGAAGTGCATCTTTGTGGGATATAGTCAAGTAAGAAAAGGCTATAAGTTATACAATCCAATAACTAAAAAATTAATTATTAACAGAGATGCTAAAAAAAATGAAATCTGGGATTGGTTAGAGAAGCTAGTGCCTATGATATCTAGTCAAGATTATGAACTGCTAGCAAATAAAGAACTTGGAGTTTAGTAATTAGATTTGTCCTCCTATAGAGTCTTCTAATGTATGGAGATATCTATAATGAAAGTACCAAATATTAGCTCGTTTGAAGGATTGTCAACTTGGAAAGGATTTGGATGGTATTAATAAAGAGGAAGCTACTTATTATGCTTTCTTTATAGATGGATATCCAGTAACATTTAAAGAAATAGCAAAATATAACAAATGGATTTGAGCTATGGATAAAGAAATTCATGCTATTGAAATAAACAAAACCTAAGAGCTAACAAATTTTCTATCAAGAAAGAAGTTGATTAAAGTCAAATAGGTATAAAAAATGAAGTGCAAACCTAATGGAGACGTTAAAAGGTATAAAGCAAGGTTGGTTGCAAAAGGATAAAAACAAAAGCTTGAGATTGATTACTTCAAAGTATTTGCTCTAGTTACCAGTTTACATACTATACAAATGATTATTTCTATAGATGCTTAAAGAAGTGTGAAAATATTCCAAATGAATGTCAATTCAGATTTCTAAAATGGAGTTCTTAAAGAGAAAGTTTACATTAAACAACAACTAGGTTATGTGAAACGAGGCAATGAAGATTAAGTTTACAGATTGAAGAAGTCATTGTACAAATTAAATCAATTGTCATAAGCATGGTATAATCGTATTGATTCATATTTTTTAACTAACATTTTCCAATGATGTTCCTATGAGTATGCCTTAAATGTGAAAACCAACAAGGATGGAGATATTATAATTATTTGCTTATAAGTGATGATATTTTCTTCACTAAAAAGTAATCTTAAGTTACTAGTAGTGGTCAAGGGGGCTGTGATTTCTCAATTCAAGATGACAGATTTGGATGTCTTACGTCTGTAGTATTGAAGTAAAACAAACAAAGCGAGAGACATTTATTTCTTAAAAGAAATATGCGCAATTTTTTTAAAAAAAGTTCAAGATGGAAGCCTGTAAATCAATGTTGACTCCAATACAAGAAGGCTTTAAGCTTTTTAAAGATGGAAGTAGAGAGTTGGTAAATGCAATAAATTTTAGAAGATTTGTTGGAAATTTAAGGTATTTAATGACAACAAGGTTGAATATTATTTATGGAGTTGAACTTGTGAGTAGATTCATGACAACAAAAAAGACAATCTCATTGGCAAATTGCAAAAAGAATATTTAGGTACAATAGATGATAGAATCTTCTTCTCAAATGCTAATAACGTGAAGCTAGTTGGATATATTAATAATGACTGACTAGGATGGTGACACAAAAAATGAGAAAAGTACCTCTAGTTATATTTTTAATCTTAGCTTGAGAGCATTTTCTTAGTCATCCAATAAATAATATGTTGTTCAATGATAAAAGCAGAATGTATTGCAATAACAGATTGTGTAACACAAGTAGATTGGTACTTCAAATTTGAGGAATGCTTGGTGAATTACAATATCTAAAAGACGATCTGATGAGAATTTTTGTGATAATAAATCAACAATTGCCTCAATTAAGAATCTAGTTTTTCATAATAGAAGCAAGTCAACTGATATTAAGTATTATTATATTTGTGATTTGGTAGAAGAAAATGGGATTATGTTCAGTTTTGTGTCTTGTAGGATCAAATTGTAGATATGTTTACAAAGCCACTAAAAACAGAGTTATTCTACAAACAAAAGAAAAAGTTTGGAATGATCAAATCAAGCTGATGGATATTAAGCTTAGTTTAGCTAATAATTAATCATGAAGAAAATAACTTATTAGCGTACAACTTATCATTATTTGTCACATATTGTTTTGCTAGTTGTCAAGATTAAGAAAAAAAGTTGTCAAAGTCTATAAAAAATATGTATTTATAAAGTAATTGTCAAAGTTGATATTAACAGACTTGGTGCAACTATAAAAGGGGGTGCTATACTCCAAAAATTATTGTATCAAAAAGGAAAGGTGAGGTGCAAAATACAGTTTACAAACTCCAACGAGTTTGAATTACAATGATGATATGAATTTTGCGAGGCTATAACAGAAGTGGATGTTGTATTAAAGTAGTGTTTTCTATAGATTTTATGAGTTCTTTTTTCAATCAAAACAAATTTTATCTTGAGGTACACTAACATCTTTTAAAATTTTTTATTGATAAACATATGAAAGTAAGTTTTACTAACCAATTTTAAACTTAGAAATGACGTAGAAGTAACATGTAATTTTATTAAGCATCTCAATTTCATGAAAAAAAAAAAACCTAGAAGTAAATAAAAGATTACGAGCACGTAGGATATAGATGTTTCTATTCCGATGGAATCCTTAATCAAATAGTTAGGAGTATGATTTGATTCTCAAGTTCACAGCCTTCAGTTTCAATCCAGTCGCTGAGAACTGAGAACTGAGAACTCATGTCAACATCTACTTTCTAAACCCTCCCAATCAATTAGATTAGGCTTTTCTATTTATGGCTGACTGGCTAAGCAGTGAATGGTATTCTTCCGATAAATTCCCTTATTTTTAGCAACAATATGTAGTTGCCTTGAAGTTCGCTTCAACTTCGAAGTTAAACTTTCCTGACAATGAAAAATACCTTTTACTATTCACAAATCGTACTTATATATACAGTCGTTTAAAATTTGAAGTCAGAGTTTTATCTTTTGCAAGAGATCTATGTAACTTGAACAAAGATTAGTCTAAATATGGATGACTTAAAAGTATCTTCTCATAATTAAGATTCTTTTAAGATACCTTTGCAAGAGATCTATCTAACTAGTCTAAATATGGATGACTTAAAAGTATCTTCTCATAATTAAGATTCTTTTAAGATACCTAGTAAACAAAAAAATAGAGATACCTTTTACTATTCTTTACTAGATAAATCGAGCCTTCATTTATTGGCAGCTCTTGTACTCAAAATTTATAGCCCATCTAATTAAATGAAACCTTCTATATGAAACGAGCAGAATATGTTTAAATTAAGTAATAGTTCATGACGTGAAAACACATTAATTAGTGAGAAACAAAATGTTGACACCGTTATATGGTTGAAGGGTTATTAAGTGGCAATGCAATCTGATGATAATTATGGTCATTATATAGCGTAATTAGTGCAGGTAACAGGTTTTAAACGTTTTAAAAGATGGTCTTAGCCTTAGGCCGATATCGTAAGGTATTAGCTATCAATTCCATCCACTCTACTGATTTATTGAAGACTGTGTAGTTGAATTAATGTACGTGAAACAACACGAATTGTATTAATTAGTTTGGAGTTCTAAATTATTGATTCATTATGAATTAATTATTAATGAAATTTTATTTATTTATTTAGTATGTGTTAAAAATAATAATTAATTATGTATAAAGAGAAAATATTAAATCAAGATGCTTCCAACTTCGTCGCAGAATAAGGCAGAAAGTTGAGATGCATTCGCATTTCGCCATAGTAGTAATATTATAATCTAAACAGAAGCATAGTACAAATGAACTGGTGTGAAACTGTAAACAGAATCAACATAAAGTAGAATGCTTGCATGTGAACTCTTACGTTCATGATTCATGACCATTCTAGATTATTAAACTACTAAGCGACTGCAATTCTTTTGACCCTTACGAGCCTCTCCTTGTACATTAGTCTCGTGTCATTTTGCACGTAAATTTAATAAACGCACGGAATCAGAATTCAGAACGTGATGGGAGTATGAGAGTCAAAGTGACGTCCCAAAATATCGCCTCTATAAATAAATAATACTATTTTTATACCATTAGAAGAACGGAATGAACTCTTTTTTCAGTTGGACCCACCGACTTGATAGATCATGACCAGTCACATCCCTCCCTTGCAATTTCGTAAATAAGTGAAAAATGAGAGGCAAATCACGAGAGCTAGTTGAAAACGCGGCGTGTGAATAACCACGGTTCAATTAACCACACCATGGTTTAGATGTCCCTCTCGTTTTATAAACCTCACCACACGAATTGTAGAGAAAGTATTAGAAACTGAAACAAACAAACAAACAAACAGACAGACTGTTGCTTCGGAGAGAGAAACAGAAGAATTCCTTCTTCTTCTTCGGCTCTTCTTTTAAGGAGAGAAAGTGTGGGGCTTCTTGAAAATGGCCATTTACGTAAACGAGGAAGATGTGTATAGATGTCCAAAGCACCCCTCGCGGCGCCGCCGCATCGGAATCTGCCATCACTGCCTCCGTGACCGTCTCTCTTCTCTCTGCCCCATCTGCGCCGACGAGCGCCCGTGTAATTGCTACTCTCTGGCTGCTACTGCCACTTCCTCCTCCTCCGGATCCTCTTCCTCCTCTTTCTCTCGCTTCTCCACCGCGACGGCCGACGGAATCGGATCCATGGGCCGAGTCTCCTCTCTCATCGAGAACGAGCCTGCGTTCCGGCGGTCGAGATCCGTGGCGGTCTCCTCTCTCCGATCAAATCTCGAGGACAGCAGTGAGTACTCCTTCCGCAAAGACAGTTTGCACAGAAGTAAAAAAACTGGGTCGTTCTTTAGCTTCTGGTCGGTGTTTAAGAGTAAGAGAGTTGATGGAGTGGCGAGGGAGAGTCACAGCGCTACACGTAAGAAGAGCGTTGACGAGGAAAGGACGAGGCTGATGATGATGAGGAAATCGAGGTCGCTCGCTGTACCGTCAGATTCAGGTGTGGCTGACGTCAGATCAACGAAGAGTAAGGGCTGGCATTTTCCGAGTCCCATCAAGGTTTTCCGGCAATCAATTTCCAGAGGATTGCTCCATGAAAGGTCGCCCCTGTATAGAGGCTAGTTTATGGAATTTGGTTTTCTTGGTTTTAGTTTTGTACAGTGCTTGTTGGCAAAAAGAATTAGTAACCAATATAATTAAATCCGTGAAAGGGATTATTAATTAATACTTTTCAGTTTCAGTTCAGGTTTAATTATTGTTTTTCAGTCTGTGAAGCGAATGTTTGTTGAAAAAAGAGTAATGAAATCTTTTTTTTAATTAAAAACCTTTTAATTCATTCTCTTATCATGTTATAATAAGTGTTGTGCAAAACATAAATTATAACAAACAGCTGACTTATAGAAGAAGCAGAGGGCAGTGTTCGATGGGAATTAAGTAGGAAAAGCGTCACATAGTTGTCTGTTTTGGTTAACAACTTGGGTGTTTAAGTGTTGCAACTAATTTCACAGCTAATGTTGCCTATCTGCAGATAAATCGTACACATGTCGATACTATTGCCATAATTGCACCAGCGGAAAGCAAATCTATTTACTTATTCAATTATTATTTCAACTAACTCCAATTTAATAACTTAAGCATTAAGAGATAAAAATATAAATAAAACGTACTTAAATGCCTACATTTCCAACTAAAAACATCCATAATCGAAAGGAAACCAAAACCTTAAATCAATCCAAATATACAAAACTCATCTTAGAAAATTAAGCTTAATCTTTTAAAATATAAACTAATATTGATAACCAGATAGGGTTAAGCCTTGATGACATTGATGAATGTATTATTAGTTTATTTGTATTTTTACAATTATCAATTAGATTTGAATTATGTAATTTACATAATCTATATTTATTCTTTTGTTTCACCTTTTATAGTTGATTTCTTTTAAGGGATAATAAATTCTTATTATT
>JANKYF010000001.1:35615287-35626435 GCA_029829435.1 Erythroxylum hondense
GTTGCGTAAAGAGCATTAACGCGAAATTTCAAATTTGATGATATCTATGTGTTGGATAATTATTGGTTTTAAAAATTTAAGGAAGGTGTTTAAAAACCGTGAACTGGAACCTTAATAATTTTTTATAGGGCCGTGGAACTGTTCAAGTTGTGACTTGCAATTATTAGTGGGTTCCACTTATTAAGGAAAGTTTGTCCACACGCATGGGCTTAGTGAGCGACAAGTTGACGCTGTGTTCTGTTATGACATTGTGATTGTGTTTCTTCATTTTGGTGTTCGGGTGGTTCTTGTTGCTGTTGGCTGAACCATCTCTTCCCAATGACTCCCGTCGACTCAGGGGCCACCCTGCCAAGAAGGGGCGAACGCGCAAGCAAGATGACGAGTCTCCCTCTCCCTCTACATCCTATAGCCAAGTTGTCACCGGTGGACCACCCGACAATGCTACAATGGTGAACGTCGTCTAGCTAGAGGATCATCCGGTTGATATAGAGGAAGGTGACATTACACCAGAAGTTGGGGAGAACGAGGGCAGCATTACGCTATCCCAGCAGCTACGCTCAAAACTCGACCAGCAATGGAGCCGTGCGGTGGTGGTGAAGGTCCTTGACCGTAGGGATAGCTATCATGTACTCTACGCCCGCCTCCGCAGCCTGTGGCAGCTTCATGGCCCCATGAAGCTGGTGGACATGGACTATGATTTGTTTCTGTTCAAGTTTCAGGTCGACGAGGACTTCTTACATGTCCTCACCAATGGACCGTGGACAATCTTTGGGCACATTCTTGTGGTTCAGCGGTGGGTTCCCTCGTTCAGACCTTCCCAAGCTAAGATCTCCCACGCCGTCGTGTGGGTCCAGAACCCCAACCTCCCTATAGCCCGGTATCATCCTCAGATCTTGCGTGCGATAGGGAATATCGTTGGTGCCACTGTGCGGATCGATGACGCTTCCTTGCATGCCCAGCGAGGAAGATATGCGAGACTTGCCGTTGAGGTCGATCTAACTGCCCCGCTGCGTTCCAGCATGACTCTGGATGGGGAAACCTTGCTGGTCACATACGAAGGGCTGCCACCAATGTGCTATATGTGCGGCATAGTGGGGCATTTGCCTACTGCCTGCTCCAAGAAATCTGGTGCTGTCGCGGACGATGCTTCTCCATCGAATACGTCTGGTGCAGGGGTGATTGAGCAAGGCGAGCCGTTGGTGGACGAGGTCGCGTCACGAACCGATGGGACGAGCAACGGCTATGGTCCTTAGACCAATGTCCAACGCCGCTGCCCAAGACCCAGTGTGAAGGGACGCCCTCAGACTGGCGACAGTGATTCACGTGGGGTGACTGTGAAGGAAGGATCAAGGTTTGCAGCTTTAACTTCCTTGGATACAGGCCTGGAGCCTGCTGAACATCCGAGCACGCCTCCTGCGGGTCAGTTGGATGGACTGGGCCAACGGGTCCAAGTGGGAGCTTCAAGTGGACCAAGAGCCTTCCAGTTCAAGGGGGCTTTGGGGAGGCAGTCTACACAGGCCCATAAGTCTACGCAGGCCTCCAAGGGGAAGTCTTTGCTTTTCCCTCCTCTGGCCCGGAAACAGAAGGGGCAGGCAAGTGCCCCCCTGACACTTGACGTCACTAACTTTCCCCCTATCCAATTACAGCCCACGGCTAAGGAGCAAAATTTAGCCGTAGTTCTCCCGACGCATTCCGAGATGGTATGTGATCGCCAGCTAATAGCAGTTCCAGATCAAGGGTCTGGGGAGCGGACACCTCCTTTGGTGGGGGTCGAGGAACCCAGGACGGGGGACGGACTCCCTAAGCTTCCCTCCACGGACCCACCAGACATTTCGATGACGTCCTCTAGGCCCAATGATAACCCTGACCTGCATCAGGAATCGAGATTCGATCCCACGCCTCAAGCCATGGAGAGCGGCGAGCCACGTGTGGCGAGCAATACAGCAGCTCCGAGGTAGGTCTCCTTCTTCTAGGTTTGCTTTATGTCGATATTTTTCTGGAATTGTCAAGGAGCGAGAGGATCGACTTTTCAGACCCTCCTATGTAATTACTAATTGTAATTACATTAGTAATTACAAACCGGAGATTCTGACCCTCTTTGAACCTCGCATTAGCGGCCCTCGGGCCACAGCTCTTATCCATTCCCTAGGTTTTGATTTTTCTTTTCGTGTTGAAGCAGAAGGCTTCTCGGGTGGTATTTGGCTCTTGTGGAAGGTCGAGTTTACGATTTCCATAGTCATAGCGCATCGTCAATTCCTCCACACTACTATTAGGTTTCGTTCGTCTCATTTTGATCTAACGGTGATGTATGCTAGTCCACAAAGGACTTCCCAGGCCCGTCTTTGGCCTCTCCTTACCTGGCTTGGGAGCCAAGCTACTAGGCCCTGGATCATCGGCGGTGATTTTAATGCTAAATTAGTTGTCTCAGATAGGAAGGGCATTGCTACCTCTTCCCCGGTCGTGAATAACCGCTTTAAGAAATGAGTTCATCATTACGGTTTACACAATTTGGGCTTCATAGGTTCTAAATTTACTTGGCGTCGTGGCATGACTCAAGTTCGGCTGGATCGGGTGTTTGGTTCGACGGAGTGGATGCAGCAATTTCCCCACACGGTGAACAACCACCTCCCCTTCATGGGGTCAGACCATCGACCTATGCTTCTCCAATTTTGCAGGCCTCAACTAAGGACTACTGGTGCTCCACCTTTTCGCTTTCAGAATGCCTGGCTCACCCACTCAGGGGTCCAAGCGGTGGTGGCCCAGCATTGAATTCCCGGGGAGGGAGTCTTGAGTCACTCTTTAGCCCATCTCTCTAATCACCTTCAGCGGTGGAATCGCCAAGTGTTTGGTAATATATTCTACCGGAAGAAGCGATTGATTGCTCAGTTGGAAGGCATACAACGTGCTCTGACGACCAGTCCCCGGGATTTGTTGCTAACGCTAGAGGAAACTTTGAGCCGTGAGCTGTTACAGGTCCAATGTGAGGAGGAACTATTGTGGCATCAAAAGGCTCGGTGTGATTGGCTTTCGAAAGGTGATTGCAACACTAAATATTACCATGATGTCACTTTAGCCAAGCGTAAGAAGCTTCGCGTTGAGCGCCTTCGGGACTCCTCCGGGAATGTCGTTTCGGATCCCGACCAGCTGCGTCGTCTTGTCCAGCATTATTTTGTCCAGCTTTATACCCAGGACGAGGAGCCTCCATCGCACTTCCCCATTTCCAGTGCATTTACAGCTCTTTCGGGGGAGCAATTTCAGGAGCTTTCTTCCCCTTTACAGGAGGCGGAGATCAGGAGTGCGGTTTATGCTCTGCATCCCAATAAAGCCCCGGGGGTGGATGGGTTTAATGCCCTCTTCTTCCAGCACCACTGGGGGACTGTTGGGCCTTCTGTGGTGTCGTTTCTCCAGCAGATTTTCCGTCAGGATCGTTGGGATCCGGATTTCAACCTTACCATGTTGGTGCTCATTCCCAAGATCCCTTCCCCGATCCAGCTCTCTCAGTTTCACCCGATTAATTTGTGTAATGTTCTGTACAAAATCCTCTCGAAGGTGGTGGTGAATCGCTTGAAAGCCCATATGAATCACCTAACTGCGGAAACCTAGTGTAGTTTCATTCCGGGCCGACATATCACTGACAATATCATTATCGCCCAGGAGGTTATACATTCGATGCGTAAGCGGATGGGACCTACAGGCTACATGGCCTTAAAAGTGGACCTAGAGAAAGGTTATGATCGGCTTCGGTGGCCGTTTATCCAGGAGACTTTAAGTGAGATCGGTTTACCTGAGCCTTTCATCTGGGTTATCATGCAGTGTGTCACGACTGTTTCGATGCAGGTCTCCTGGCAGGGGTCGCTCTCTGAGCCGTTCAAGCCCTCGAGGGGTCTTCGGCAAGGCAATCCCCTCTCTCCCTACCTTTTTGTTCTATGTATGGACCGACTCGGGCATCTTATATCTCGTGAGGTAGGCAGTGGGGAGTGGAAGCCAATTAGGCTCAACCGCTCTGGACCCCATCTCTCCCACCTATTTTTTGCTGATGACCTTGTGCTTTTTGCGGAAGCTTCGGTCGCTCAGATGAGAGTCGTTGCGCGTACCCTGGAGACTTTCTGCCTCGCTTCGGGGCAGCGAGTCAACTATACCAAGACCCAGATATTCTTTTCGAGGAATGTCCATCGAGATACTGCGCAGCAGATTAGCCAGGGGCTTCAGGTGACTTGTATGTCCAATCTGGGTCGTTATCTTGGGGTTCCGCTACTACATGAGAGGTCCAATCGTCGTACCTATCAGCATCTTCTTGATCTTGCCCAGTCTAAGCTGACCGGCTGGCGCTCCCAGATGTTGTCCTTAGCTGGCCGGGTGACCTTAACTCAGTTTGTCATCTCGGCCCTACCTATATTTACGATGCAGACGGTGCGGCTTCCGCATCAATTGTGTGATGAGTTGGAGAAACTTATGCGTGACTTTATCTGGGGGTCTACACCGGATCATCGTAAGATGCATCTCGTTCAGTGGGAGTCGGTGTGTAAACCTAAAGCCGAAGGGGGTCTAGGGCTTAAGCGTATTCGGTCTACCAACGATGCGCTTCTAGCCAGGTTAGGATGGGACCTTCTCACTAGGCCTGATGCGCTTTGGGTTCGGGTCCTTCGGGCCAAATATCGACTTGATACCACTACAGTTCCCCTCCGGCTCTCCAGGTCAGGGGCGTCTGCTACATGGAGGGGTATCTCGGTTGCCTGGCCAGTAGTTCGGCAGGGCCTCTCATGGACCAGGGGTAATGGGCGTCACATTTTATTTTGGTTGTATAACTGGTTAGACGGTTGGGGGCCACTTATTTATGTTGCCGTTGCTCAAGTTCCGGACAGCCTTCGTTTCGCTACGGTCGTGTCCCTCCTTTATGATCATGGTAGTTGGAGATGGGATGAGTTTCAGCAGTACCTCCCGACTACAGTTTGTGTGGCCCTTGCCCATTCTAACACCTCAGTTGCAAGGGTCAGGGAGGACCAATTGTTGTGGCTTCTACCCCCCATGGGAGGTTTACGGTTGCGTCAGCTTATGACTTCCTTAAGGGCCGGGCTCGGGTGCCTCGTCCTAGTATTTGGGAGGTTATTTGGAAATGGAATGGCCCTCAACGAATTTGGTCGTTCCTTTGGCTAGTGGCCAAACATAAACTCCTGACGAACCAACAACGGGTGGCGCGACGTGTTACTTTGGATAGTAGCTGCTCCTTCTGCGGGCAGGAAGAGACCACGATCCATGTAGTGAGGGATTGTCCGCGGGTGTCGACCTTCTGGAGCCAATTTCCTCGCGAGACGGTGAACACCGACTTCTTCCAGTTTGATGCGACATCGTGGTTGCAGACTAATCTTACGAAGGTTGTTTCAGTTCATCAGGCCATGTGGGCCACTATCTTTGGCGTCGCCAGCTGGTTTCTTTGGAAATGACGCAATAACTTCATTTTCGATCCCAGCTTTGTCTGGCCGGAGGAGGGGTCCCATATCACCCTAGCTTATGTCGCCTGGATTGAGCGTGCCAGGCACCTGGAACACCGAGTGTTCCCTGCTCAAGGTGTCCCGGTGGGTACTCCTGTGGCCTGGAACACGCCCCCGGAGGGGTGGATGAAACTTAATACAGACGAGGCGGTGAACCCAACCACTTCTACGGCTTCTACCGGGGGGGTTACTTCGGGATTGCTATGGCCATTGGTGTGGCGGTTTCCAGACTAAGCTAGATAGGAGCTCGCCTTTGGCGGCTGAGCTTTGGGGGGTTTTCACTGGCCTTTTGCTGGCTTGGGACTTAGGGCATTGAAGGGTGATTGTCGAGGTGGACTCCATTGAGGTCATTTCTCTCCTTTCTCATCCTCACAGTATGTTCACTGAGTTTCCCTTTTTATTGTCAGGTACCCGGGAGCTCCTACGGAAGCCTTGGGAGGTTCGCATCTAGCATGTTGTCCGGGAAGGCAATCAGTGTGCCGACCATTTGGCGACCTCTGCCAGCGTTCTACGTCCGGGTCTGCATGTCCTCCAGGAGTCGCCCTTCGGAGTCCAGGAGTTGCTCTGTCGCGATGCGCAAGCGGTGCCTTTTGCTCGTGCAATGCGTTAATTTAGTCTAATCTGTCCCGTTGCACTAAAAAAAAGAAGAAGATACAATTTACTTACTCTCTACATTCCCCAGAGGAAGAAACCTTTCGCTTTTCAGCTTGTTCAGTTCAATTGTTCGCAGACCTCTCAACTTCAAAAGCTTCCTCTAAGTCAGGACATCGGGTGGAAGAAGCAGAAGTTGGGCCATTGGTGTGTTTTGAATGTGTGTTTTTAACACAGCTCCAATATTATATATTCCCTTTTTTGGATTCCTCTCTTCTTGATAACAGCATATCCTTTTAATTGTAATTACATTAGATAATCTTCACTTGTTTTTAGCTTTGTCAAAGCTGGTCGCCTCAGGCCAGATTTCCTGCCATTAGTATTACCTGATCGTCCTCTTTGATTGGCTTCTTGCCATCCTTCATCCGAGGTTGTTTCCTCAACTTCTTCACTTGAAAATGTTGACCGAAATATAGTGAGCATCGTTTTCTTCTTCTCCATCATAATGAACTGTGTCCACATTCACTTCCACATCATCTACCATGACTGTTAAACTCTGCAAGTCATCATGATTCACCGCATCTTTCATTGTTCCTGCTCGATTATCTTGAATGGTTTTATCATAAACCTGCAGTATCTTTCACTACAAGAAATCATCTATATCAACAGAAAATTGCCAATGTTAAAGAAACTGTTGCCAATTACCGACGGTTATCGTACACCCGTGGATAAACTTGTCTGGAAAATTTTCAACTATTGACGGTAGCAATTTCCGTCGCTAAAATTGGAAGAAAATGAGGCGGGAAATGTTGACGCAAAATGTTTTCACTTTACTGACAAAAATTTTCATCGATAGTCCATCAGTGAGTTTGCTATTAAAACGTTGTCGTCCGTCATCTGCTTCTGTTCAATATTTTTAAAACCAAACGATGTCGTTTTCTCCAACTCAATCTATGGTTGTTTTGGAAGAATCAATTATTGAATTCAAGTTTAAGTGTTTATCTAATTTATTCATGGATGAAATTGGTTAATGGTGAAATTTTTCTGGCATGCCCTAATGTTTTTTTTACTACATTAGATTGAGTTGTCATTTTTAACTCTAATTATAATTATGATTGGCTGTTAAATGTTTATAGTTGAGGTTAATTGAAAATTTTCTATGGAAATTTGATTGAACACAACATTGCATCGATTTTGATGATTATAATTGGATATTTGTGGAGTATGAATGTTATGGATAATGTGATATGTATGTATGTTTATTAGTGTTTGTGTTGATACTTATTCAGTTGATTAGGCCCTCTTAGCATGTCATAGTATTAACCTTAGTTTGCTTAGATTGTTTTACTATTTAATATGTGAGAAATTTAATGGGAGCCGTTGATTGAATTGTTTTACATATTGTATTATAGATTAAGGATATGAGGGGATCTGGCTGGTTTCCAATCTCCTCAACCATTCGAAAGTATAACAGGTCAAGTGAGCTACTATCTACAGAGTAGCCCGTTGGTTCTTATGGAAATGGCAGAACAGCAGCTTGCTTGAGAGGGGTTTTGTATGTACCAGAGCTATAATAGACTATATGGAGTGAATTGTTCGAGCTAACATTATGGAAAATTGTGTCTTCCCAACCTAGGACTTGTCTGTGGGGAGTGTAATGGGCTGGACTAAACTGTTGGAGGGTTAGGTGAAATTGAATTCGGATGGAGCAGTTAAACAAGGGTCTACTCAGGCCTCAGCCGGAGGATTAATTAGAGATAGTCAAGGGCAGTGGTGCAGTGGGTTCTAGCAACATATTGGGCGGAGTTCACCCTTATCTGCAGAACTCTAGGGAGTTCTATCAGGCCTCACGTTGGCCTGGGACCTAGGCTATCGATGCATTGTCGTCGAAGTAGACTCCTTGGAGGTCATTAACATTCTCTCTTCCTCTCAAGGAGCACTAACTGAGGATACTTCTTTGGTTGCAGATATCCGTGGCCTTTTACACCTTGACTGGGAGGTCCATCTTCAATATGCCTTTTGCGAGGGGAACCAGTGTGCCAACAGATTGGCGGCTTGTGCAATTTTGTTAAGTCCGGGCCTGCACCTTCTCTAGGAGCCTCTGGAGGTCGTCTAAGAGCTTCTTCACAGAGACACGCACGGAGTGTTGTATTCCAGACATATGCGCTAGATCGTTTGTGATCTTTCCTTTGTAATCCAAAAAAATGGATTGTTCTTTTGTTTATATATCGACGTAGAAAGAGTTTGAATGTTAAAACTGACATACTATAATGATAGTGAATTTTTTGAGGTTTAGTTGGTTAACTAGGTATTTCATATAAGGGCATCTTAACATTTTCATAGTTACTAAATTGTCATAAACGTGTTAGTAGCAATATTAGACTTATTTTGCACTTTCCTTTATGCAAATGCAAGAAGATAGGTATTATAATTGTAAGTTAGTTGATGTTAGTTTTTTTTAGGTTGACTATCTATTATAACAAGACATTAAGAAGCTATGACAAAAAATAGGTAGAAGAAAAAGCCACTCACTGCAACAAATAGAGTCATAGCTTCTACCTCATGGGTTATTACTCCTAGGGATCCTAAGCCCCAACACTCACCTATAGACATCCCACCCATTGTGTAATTTATAGGGTAACAAACCCATCGAATCCTCTGATTAATAACCAAGATTTAATTGAAGTAATACTAGCCCTACACACAAAGAATTTTGAGGCATCACAGTAAATAGACTGGGAGTTCTTAAAAGAGTTAGAATTGGAATCTAGGGTGCAAAGGAAAATCAAGTTTAACAATCAGTAAGTGTTTTACCTACTAATTAAATCGAATGGAATCGTATTTGGCAATAAATTAAGAGAGAAGTTGATATCTATAAGACATAATGGATCTTAAAGAGGTCACTCAAGAATCACAAATACTATTAAGAGGAGGTAAAACTAATTAGTAAGCTTAAACGAAGATGTTCAAAGTTATATAAAGATATGCTTGATATGTCATAGGAATAAGTATGAGAATGTCATGTATCCAAGGAAGTTACAACTATATATATAAAAAAGGGATGGTGGATAGAGTTCAGTATTAATTTCATTGAAGAATAAATTTAGAACCGAATCCTCTCATTTTATAATCATTAAATATTCATATACAAATTCAAAGATAGTAAAAGTATTTATCGACTATAGATAAACAAAGGCAATTACTAATGCTTTTCAAAACTTATTTACGATGTTAACGTAGATACATACCAAAGAGACGGTCTAAGTGGATTCATTTAGAAAAAATGTGGTAGAATACCATGTATCATGCATTTAAGATTTTTCATGGCTATTTTCCTATATGTATGTCCTTTATGTAGTTGGATACTCTCCAAACTTGATGACAGATCAAGATATGAAAGATTGGGAGACATAATTAAAATGATAATCTCATGAGTAAGATACAGCTTAATTTCTCACATTAACTTTATCATTATGCACAACATTCTCATCTGAGCCCAATTCCTCAACATTACCTATTATATTCGAAACTTCTAGAGCCATAATTAAAATGATAATCTTATGAGTAAGATACAGCTTAATTATCCCAAGTATTTTAAAATATTAATTAACCTAATTGCTACTTTCTCTAAATTTAATGAGCCTTAAAGATTTATTAAATGTAATAGGAGCTATCTTGACTCCAGAATATTAGACTTCCTCGCTGATTCTCGTGCCCAAGAATTTCCTAAATAATCTAGATGACTTCTAGAAATCCTAACAACTAAGACCTAAATAATCTTATTCTCGAGGTACCTAAAAGTTTAGAAAGGGTTATGTTTTTATATAAATGAATGAAATTGACTAAATTGAGTTATTGTTGATTAGAATTGAGAATATCTTGATGTATTAACTATAAATGAGGGTGTATGGGTTAGAAATTGGTATACTTGATATTTGAATTGGATTATTATAGATTTTGCGATATAAATGTGGACTCAATTGAGAATAGACATACAGTTTGGAGACCAAAATTGAGCTGTGGTTACTAGTGGATATAGAAGTATATTTTTATTGTAGGAATGACCATTCTGTCAAAAGGGGGTGTCCATTTTATAGGAAAAACTCTGCCGAATTTTTAATAGGCTCCTCGTATAGCTCATGACCATGATTGATTATAATATTTGTTGACAATTGTTTTAATATATCCCGCTTTGTAAAATGTGAAAGATTTTGGGAATTGGTTGTAGGAACTCATTTGTTGGCAGTATTTATATTTTAAAGGAGATTGAAGAGAAGCTTTAGCAGGTATTCAAATGACATTAGCCATATAGTATTTATTTATGGTTGTGTTGAGTGATTTTATTTGCTCAATAGGGGGAAATATCATAAAAATATAGGAAACTTTGCCGAAATTTTCATAAAATATAGTTCACATCTAATAATTTAGGTTAAATATGTAGGAAAAGTCTATGGGCATGAGGCCTACAGCTACTCAGCTGTTTTTGTACACTCACACGAAGAAGCATGACAATGTGACATTCGTCAACAGCCGATGCAGAGAACTGAATGTATGTGAAACTAATGCATTATTATTATTTCTTAATAATAATCCCTTACTAATGTAAACATTACTTCCTAATAGGACCAAATACAACAAATCATTCAACGATAGTCTCAAGAGGAACAACTTGTTGATGAGACTCAGACGTATCTTGATGTTGTGGGTGGTAAAGACCGTTGTGAAAGGATATTCAGGCTAGATTCATTTGTGAATACATATTATTCGCAATCCTCCTTGTCCAGTACAGTAGTGTCTACTAGACCAATGCAAACGAATGAAGTCACTGAGCTTCGGACCACAGTGTAGACATTGATAGAGCAGATGGCTCAGCTAAGATAGGAGATGAAGCAGTTAAAGGGGAGGGGTTGTAACATCCCGTTACCAATATGAAGGGCATATTGGTAATTCGGATGGTTTAGGATTGGGTGCATGTGTAATTTGGCATTTGCATTTGCATATAGCCTCTATACTGATTGATAAATGATTAGTATTGCATAAGCATATGTATGTACGTTCATGTATGACA
>JANKYF010000001.1:35629034-35646063 GCA_029829435.1 Erythroxylum hondense
TTATGCACAAATATTTCATAACTGTTGAAATTATGCATTCATCATAAGATCACGAAATAAAACTTAATTTAAAGTAAGATTTTTTAAAAAAAAATCTTACTTTAAATTATCGACGGAATATATAAGACCGTCGCAAAATAAGACTATATTTACCAATAGAATACCTTAAATCATTGGTAAATTGTTCGATATTTACCGACCGTTATTCTTCTTCCGTCGGTAATATTAAAACCTTTGCAACTATCTTAAGTACGGTTCACCGAGGGAAACACATTCGTCAGTAAAATTTACCAATGGTTACATCTGTTCGTCGGTAAATTTTACCGGAGAAAAGACGCATGAAAAGTTCCATCGTTAAAGCTACCTACGACCATATTAATGACGCATTTGTCCGTCGTCTAATTCTGTTGGTAATTATAATTGCTGATGGAATTCTACCGTTTATTGTCAGGTTTTTTCATTGGTAAACGACAAATTTCTTGTAGTGTTTGTACGCCTCTGTTTCCTATGCGTATCACCTCCTCTTGAATCTTGACCCAGACTAATGAAATCTACTAGATCTGATACATTAAGATGACGTTTGCTTGCAATGGATGCATCTGGCTTAGGAGTTCCATTTCTTGCAGCTTCTTACTATTCACGAACTCTGGATTCAAAATAGTGAAGCCATGTAGTAGCGTTCTAAGTGCGGAGATCCTCCGATCCAAGTTTTTCTTGAAGTATTTCAAGTGTAGTTTGCTCATGTTGAACACTTAAGGAATATGCTTCCGTTAGTAAAAGAGCTATGGCTATCGCATGGTAGCTTGTTGTTGTCTGCATGTGATCCGCTCCTAACAATCTCTGGTTGCACTTTAGAGCTTCGTGAAGATATCATAAAGCAATATGAACATTCCCCGTACCCTCCATTACATTAGACATCCTTATCTTATTATCATAACTAAGAAACATCATAGCCTATTTTATCATTTAGTTTAGATTGAATGAATCTGTCTCAATTAGTATATAAATAAATCAATACAAATATACTTATAACTTCTCAACTAACTCTCGATTTTTTTCCAACTTCACCTCATGGATTTTCTGGCCACAACACATATAATCCATGCAAATGAGGTTGCCAACAATCCAAACAAAGACCAAAATAAACAGATCTCCAGTTGATTTCTCTATGAGAAACTTTCATTTTCAAGCTTTAGAATAGTTTTAGCCTTATAATATTTTTTCTAACGTACTACACTACTATACTACTACACCAGTCATACACGTTATATACTATATCAGTCATAAACGCAACATTACTATACTACTATATTAACCATAAACACTACACTACTATACTAGTTATAAACGCATCCATACTATACTACTATACTATTCATAAATGCAACCTTACTATATTACTATACACAAAACCTCTCAATTTATACTATCAACACTTCACTATCGTTTACCAACATTACCAATTTTATTATTACAACTTTCAAAATTAAGTCAAAGTTATACTACTTTTCTGTGACCTAATCGAATAATTGACAGATCCATCACTCCATCATCCAAGCATCATGAATCAACTGATGATACTTCAACTCTTTCAACATAACTCAACAACTCTTTTAGCATAATTCAACAATAGGAGTTTACATTGCAAGTTAATATTCGAACTTGAAGAGGCTGATAATAGCACATCTTTTTAATTGTAATTACATCTGATAACTTTATCCTAGTATTAACTTATTTTAGTTAGATAACATCATATCCTATCTTATCATATAAATAATAAATTAAAATTGATTATCTTATCTCAATTAGTGTATAAATTAGAATTTCTATACAAATATACCTTATTTTGAACTTGTCAGCTTACTTTTCTTTCATTTCTCCTTTTCATTTTTTTCTTTAATTTTGTGAAAAGGTTCGACATGTCAAATTCATTCCATGTCATCACTAGAATAGTTTAATGCAACAAGAGCAAAAGAGAAAGCAATTTGTCAACTACTCCTATATACGCACTTTTGGGTGTCTATGTTATGCTCACAACTGATCTCAACAAAAGGATAAGTTTGGTGACCGAAGTAGAAAAAGTGTCTTTGTTGGATACTCTTATGGCAAGAAAGGGTGGCATTTTTATGATCTCAGTAATGGAGAATATTTTGACTCTCGTGATGTTGTATTTTGTGAAAATGAATATCCTTATATCTCAGATAACTCCATCATCCCAGTTACATCCATTAATACTTTGTGGAATAATGGCTCACCCTTATTTGATGACTTCCATGTTAATATATACCACTTTGAGTCCTAATGGACATGAAGGAAATGTGGTCCCTGCCACTTCCATTAGACATGCAAACAATGTAGACCCTCCCACTTTTGAGACAATAAGTATAGAACCGCTTGGACGTGGCCACAGGGACCGTAGGCCCCCTAGCAGATTGAAAGACTACATATGTCATACTGTAAACCATGTTAATAAGCCCCCAGTTGTCTCGCCTCCATCTTCAATGTGTTCAAGTACACCATATCCAATTGCACACTATATGACTTGCACTAAATTTTCTTTACCACGTAGAAAGTTTCTTACAGCTATTACCACTGGCCATGAACCAACCTGGTTTTCTGAAGCAGGAAGGCATCTTGTATAGCGGCATGCCATGCAGCTTGAAATTGAAGCCTTTGAAAGAAATGGCATATGGACCTTAGAACACTACCCTCTAGGAAGAAACCTATCAGTTGTAAATAGGTGTACACGATTAAGTATAATTCAGATGGAACCATTAAGCATCATAAGGCACGACTAGTTGTTCGAGGAGATACCCAAAAGGAAGGCATTGACTATAATGAGACATTTGCATCAATTGTAAAAATGGTAACTACATGGACATTATTAGCTGTGACTGTTGCTCGTTCATGGATTTTACGTCAGATGGATGCTCATAATGCATTTCTGCATGGTCATCTTAATGAAGAAATCTATATGAAACTTCCTCCAGGATGCTCTTGTATTGACACTACGAAAGTATGTAAATTACAGAAGTCTCTTTATGAGTTATGACAAGCTCTACGAAATTGGTTTGCTAAACTTGCAATTGCACTAAAGAGGTATGGTTTTCAACAATCACTAGTAGACTATTCTCTTTTTACCTATCACAGTGGTAGCACTATCTTATGTGTTCTTATATATGTTGATGACCTCATCATTGCCGAAAATAATGAAGATCTCATTTCTTGTTTCAAGCACTACCTTAGTAAGTGTTTATATATATGAAGGATCTTGGCCTTTTAAAATACTTATTGGGAGTTGAAGTGGTATAAGGACGTAATGGGATCTTTCTCTCCCAACGCAAATATATTTTGGATATAATATCCGAAACTAGACTCTTAGGAGCCAAACCTATTGCTTTTCCTTTTGCAAGATCCTGAGACATATCATCGACTAGTTGGGGGACTTATCTACTTAACTATTTCTTGGCCTAAACTTAGTTATTCTGTTCATATCCTGGCTCAATTCATGTAGTGTCCTAGACAGGAGCTTATGGATGTTGCAATTCGGGTGGTTCGTTACTTAAAAATTCATCCAGGCTAAGACATTTTCCTTCAGTCTACTTGTGATCTCCAATTATCTGCTTATTGTGACTCCGACTATGTTAGTTGTCCTATCACACGACGCTCTTTAATTGGGTACTTTGTCTTGCTTAGTCAATCTCCTATTTCTTGGAAAACAAAGAAGTAAGTCACTGTTTCCCGCTCTTCAGAAAAGGTTGAGTATTGCTTCATGGCCACCATAACTTGTGAGTTGAAATGGCTCAAAGCTATCTTGAAAGATCTACGAGTGTCTCATCCTTAACCTATGTGGCTCTTTTTGTAATAGTCAATCAACGTTTCATATAGCTGCCAACCTGGTTTTTTATGAGAGAACCAAACATATCGAAGTTGATTGCCATTTTGTTCGTGATGAAATCCAAGTCGGCAACATTACAATGATGCATGTTAGTACTTACAATCAGTTTGTGGATATCTTGACAAAAGCTCTTGACACACAATAATTTGATTTTCGTCTTGGCAAGTTGGCATTCGGGACTATCATGCACCAACTTAAGGGAGAGTATTAGGATATCATGTATATATTTAAAATATCATGTAAATAATTAGGCGATAATTAAGAGTTCATGTATATCTTTTAGGACTCATTATAGGAATTGAACACTATCAAAGGAGTAATTCTAGGAGTTTGCTAAGGATGCATATTATATATATATATTTGTATCCTTCGTTGGGGAATAGATAGAAAATCTCTTCTTCAGTTATATTTCTTCACTTATGTTATTATAAATATTTTTTAAATTATACCATCATAAATTATTTTACACATAAACAGCTAATACTAAACAGTTAATTTAACCAAATATCTTTAATAAACAACCGATGTTATCTACTGGTCAAATTAGCTAATATAATTCATTGTCAGTTAACCGCTAATAAAATCAACTAATAGCTATTGCAATCTGCTGATTGTCAAACAAGCTCATCATATTTTTTTGGTAAAGATATTTATCCGTAGTTTACATAAATTTTATTACTTGAAACCTTAACAAAGAATTTAATCTTTTACGAAGGACTATGAATCAATGAGTAATATGTAATTAATGATTTATAATTTACATAAAAATGTATTTAATAAACAAAAGGATAAAGAAACTTAGAGTTAAACTTAGAATTCATATGACAAAAATAAAGAAAAAAAGTAAAGTCTCTAACATTAACTAGTCAACCATGAGAACAGATCACCTATTCTTATCATTATATGTCTATTATATTCTATAAGCATCAATCCATCTAATAGATGAGACTTATAAAAATTGAATGAATAGATGCTCATAAAACAAAATAGGTACAGAATGACAGAAACAAAGGATCTTGAAAAGCTGTATAAGTGGTTGGAGTAGTTTCGTAAACTTTCCAATTCATTTCTAGCAAACAAAAAAATTAAAATTGACACTATCTCTCAACCTTACTTTTTGTGTAAAATTTTCACATCCAATAACACGACCAACTTGTGTTAACCTCAATAGATGATTTTTCTCAACAATCTTTTAATGAAAGATAATAAGCAAACAACTCGAGTAATTAAATAACTAAAAACAAAATAGAAAAATACTTGAGATAGAAATATAACAACTTCCTAATGGGTTTAGCTCATCCAAATTAGATATGAAATTGTTCACAAAATATAGGCTGATTTATGCAAATTTCAGTACCAACTCACGGCTACAGCAAGAGCACATCACGCATAATAGGTCCAGCAAATAAATCTACACACAAGGACCTGCAAAAGTCACACCACGATGAACCATAAACCTACGACAAACAACACCCTCATAGCCTTCATCACATCAACTGCACAGCCTGCAACCAACCTTCAATAAAAGGACACACACAATTCACAGAGCATCTCAGTCGTGAGTCATACTTTAACATCCCGTTACCCATGTTAATGCCAAAATTGTAAATGAGAGAGATTAATGAAGAAATAGGAATGCATTTCCATGCTCATGCATATTATGTCATGCACATGCATACGAATGGTGAAGTTGTGGCGCATGAAAATAATTGTACATGCATTCATGAATAATTTTGTGTATAATTAGATTGAGTTATAATTTTTGGGTGTTTTAAGAATTTTGAATTTATTTATATGAAAAAAAGGCATCAAATGAAGCTTTGGAGATAGTTGGATTGTAAAGATGAGAGTTTAGGGGAGTTAGCATCAAAAGAGACTAAGTTAGAGTTTAGATGTGAGGAAAGTGACAAATGTCACTTAGGTTTGGTACTTTGCTAAAAGTAGGTCATTGTTTTATGAAAGTTGAAAGGTTAAGTTATTTGTCTAAGTTCATTCTTCATTAAGATCATCTCCAAATTTTCTTCACATACATAGAGTTTTTCATAGAACCCCTTCTAAGAGATTCCTCTGCTTTTCCTTCCTACACCAAATCCACTTTTCTTTCATGTCTTCTACTCTAAGAAAAACCAGAAGCTGGTCATTGTCCTCAGTGAAGTGCGTAAATTGCATGGAGTTTAGGGCTTGAAGATTTTGGAGTTTTCAAAAGGTAAGTAGTTAATAAATCTTTTAGAGTTGGGAATTTATGAAAGAAAGTTGATGAGTTACTGTCATCTGCAAGGAAAATGGCATTTAAGTGTATATTAATAAATACTAGGCGGTTGGGAGGAAACAAATTTGGTTATAGTGTTAAATTAGTTTTTGAAAGATTATTAGTGATTAGGTGATGTAAATGTGTTGTTGGACTTGGAGTTGAAATAACAATAACTTGATCTGAAATTTCAAAAAAAACTTCCATACCATTCTAGATAGATTCGTCAAAATGGCCTTTATGAAAGTCGTAAATCTTTCTTTTCATCTTCCCAATAGTATATAGTATGAAAACTATGGACGTCTGAGCTGAAAGTCAAGGTCATTATAAGGGAAGATGTTTAAAAATGAAATTTACTCCTATTTTTTGCTTCTTCTGTGATGATGTCATCTTCTTCTGTGATTTGTTTCTTCTGAGTTTCGCTCCTTCTGTGTTACTGTTCATGAACTTCTTCTGTATTACTGTTCATGAACTCCTTCTGTGTTACTTTTTATGAACTCCTTCTGCGTTACTGTTCATAAACTCCTTCTGTGTTACTGTTCATGAACTCCTTCTAAGTTTTCTTACTTCTGAGTTTCGCTCCTTCTGTGTTACTGTTCATGAACTTCTTCTGTGTTACTGTTCATGAACTTCTTTTGTGTTACTATTCATGAACTTCTTCTGTGTTACTGTTCATGAACTCCTTCTGTGTTACTGTTCATGAACTCCTTCTATGTTACTGTTCATGAACTCCTTCTGTGTTACTGTTCATGAACTCCTTCTGAGTTTTACTTCTTTTGTGTTTTACTTCTTCTGTGTTTTGCTTCTTTTATGTTTTACTGACGCGTCTTCTTCTTTGTTTTGCTGACGTGTCTTCTTCTGTGTTTTTACTTCTTTTGAGTTTTACTTCTTCTGAGTTTTACTCCTTCTATGTTTTGCTTCTTCTGTGTTTTGCTGACGCGTCTTCTTTTGTGTTTTGTTGGCGTGTCTTCTTCTGAGTTTTACTCCTTTTGTGTTTTGCTCCTTCTGTGTTTTGCTTCTTCTGTGTTTTGCTGGCGCGTCTTCTTCTATATTTTGCTGATGTGTATTCTTATGTGTTTTTACTTCTTCTGAGTTTTACTCCTTCTGTGTTTTACTTCTTTTGTGTTTTACTTCTTCTGAGTTTCGCTTCTTCTGTCTTTTTTCGTCTGGCCATAACTTCTTCCCTAGACACTCAAATGAATTGATTCTTGAACTATGGGACTCGTAACACTTTTCTCTAATCTCCACCTAAAAATATAAGCCATCTGAAATGAATTGAGAAAGATTGAGTGAGAAACATGGAACAGGTACAATGAGTGTGTTCTTAAAATTATATGAACTAAGGTTATTCCACTGAATACACTTCGGTGTTTTGATTATGTTTGGATCTATAGGATTCCAAATGAGTAATGAATTGCGATTTCGATAGTTTTAGTGAGGCATAAACCTAATTATGAATCATTACTTAGATGAGTTTTGGATATAAGACTAATAATGTGATGAGAATAAGGGAAAGACACTCGGGATTGTCACGAGCATGCGTGGTACATATTTTTTTATACACCCTTGTGCATAAGGGAATGCTTATAATTGTGCAATTATTAATGTGTGTGTATCGTGTGTTTGGCATATTGACGTGCAGGATAAACGTCTGCATTCAAATGTTTCCAGATCTTGAAGCTAGTGCTAATCTGGAGCATACTATAAGTCAACCTAGATGATTTCCTGGGACTGATTTGATTTGAATTTAATTTGATTTGTTAAACTTCCAATATTTTTAAACTGTTTATGAATTGTTTCAGGATTCCGGACTGAGGTCCGAGGAGTTTAATAATTGGGCATGTATTGGGATTGTTTTGATTTGATATGAATTTGACATTTGATTCTCAACAAAAGTTGAATACCGAACTTAGGTTCGATGATAATGAGTTTCTAATTAAACATCGCATGTGATTCTTTGATGTGGCATAATCAGTATTTGATGCATTTCATAAACTGCATGCTCTGATAAAGGCGTTATGACTTGAGTAGCCAGTTTGAAGCGCTTCCACGTAAAGCTTTGGTCCGTGATTTCTGATTTTGTACGTAGAGCTTTGCTCCGTGATATATGTTCTGCACATAGAGCTATGCTCTGTAATTCTGTTTTGACTGAGCCCTATGGGCCAATATTTGTATAAGTATGTGATAGACACTCGGTCACAACAATAAGAACGAATGTGAGTCTCATGCATATAGCATTATAAGATCGATATCCATTTAATGAATATCTGTGAAATATGTGATATGTGTTTATGATCCGGTGAACTCATCGATGATGGTTCACTGATTGAATTCGCAAAACTCACCCAAAATTTGCAAATATTCTTCAGGATCAAAAGAATACCCCGTTAGGCCAATACGAGTATACTTATAGCATTCAAGTGAAGGATAGAGGTCAGGATCAGTTTGCGTCTGCATTGCATTTCTCTATTTTGTATTGAATTGTATATTCCGTGACTTTTTGTATAAATTGGTTTTTCGAAATGACTCATGCATTTTGTATTTGTGAAAGGGCCCAAATGGCTATTGAAAATGTTTATGAATGAATGTGGGCCCAATTTGCGTATCGATTTTCGCATATTGTGTTTGTGGTTCAAAAAAAATTATACCGATTTTTGAATGATTAAGTGTTTTAGCACGCCACCTCACAGGGCACGGACTCGGGTATCACCCATCGATGTCGGGTTCGGGTCTTACGGGAGTATGGTGCTACATTATATGATATCAGAGCCCAAAATTACTATCTTATATGGGCATTTTCTGATATGTGTCAAGTTACATGCGTTTTAGTCATGTCATAGCAGACGGTCGCGACTGATCCCTAGTCTGAGTCACACGTATGAGCATAAGTGCTTAAGTTGATTGAAATAGTGAGAAAAGTGATGGTATGTTAGAATGTGAGAAAATGGAGGTTGTAGATATCTAGAAATGAAAAATAGTATATGGTTTAATATGATAAATAGAGATTCATTACAATTGTATTGGTGGATGTATTATTGAATATAACACCAAGATTGCACTGTGATGGTATATCCTCGAATATGATATAAATGTAAGCGTATTGTCATGAATTGTTTGAGGAAAGTAGGGATATGAGTAGAAATGAGGAGATTAAAGTATATAAGCAGATGGTAATATAAACATAAATTTGTTATGATCCTAAGACGATGCATTTGGAACTGAAATGGTTATATACTTATCGTGACAAGAATTTAAAATTCAGTATAAGAAGATATTAGGGGAATTAAGACCCGAATTTCAAAATGGTTATGCATTAATAATTCTAGATTGATTGAGGATACATATATGGGAGAAGAAATAGACATAATTGATTTTACAAGAGATGAATGATGTGTACTAAGGAGAAAGTTAGAAATGCATATAAGATAGGATTTTGTGTAAGAATGAGAAAGAGGTAAGTGAAAGCCCCAAAGTTAAGTTAATTTGTTATTGTGAGTGCATACTTGATAATGGGATTATCATGACAAGTGAGATTATTGGGCACGTGGATATTATATGTGTAGGGTAATATATGAAGCAATCTAAGACTTATTGAATATTGTTAGTCATAGTTCCCATAGTTCAAAGTCTATGATGAATTGGAATAATACATGCAAGTACAAATAGTAATCAATAAAGGATAAATTGAGGTTATTAATGATGTTACTATGGGTGATGAAATTTGTGAAAAAGAATAAGGGCATGATTGTGGCACAGTCCCCACGATCGAGGACAGATATAAAAGGAGAATTATTGTCCGGAATCAAATGAAATTATGGTATCCTGAATATAAGTTATGATAAAAATTAATCTCCTGAAGGTAATTAAGAATGTCTGATCAGTAATGATGATAACAGTGGATTGATAAAGGTTACACGAACAATATAGATGATTGTAGCAAGAAGTCCTCTTTTGAAGAAGAAGAATTTCACCAAATTAGGTTAAACAGACCAGACAGTTTATTTTTAATAATGATCAGGGAAGAAACAAATCAGAAATGAATATGTGATGAATCAAAAGTGAATACTGGAGTCATATCCCTAACGGAGACTCAAGCATAAGAGGTAGAAAATGCTACTGAGAGTGTATGCATTTTGTTGATGTAAAGTCCAAATAAGTGATGGATTTTTAAAATTGAGGTGACATTAAGTATAAAAGATACCAATCATATTTGGTGAATGGGCTACGAACATAGGAAATTGAGATATCAAATAAATTGAAATATGTGGAGAAACTGGTATGAATAAGCAAACATGGAATAGTCAATGTGAAATATGAGGAACTCTAAAGGATGGAGAAAATTATTCAAGAAAGATAAGTCAAATGGGAAATTGAAAATAACATGAGATAATATTACCTCATTGAAGAACTAATGACTTAAGGAATTACGAGAACTAATCAAGGGCATATGGAGTTTTGGCAATATTTGTTTGAATCAACCTGACAGTATCATGACAATGAAGATTAAAGTGATTCAAGAAAATTGTATTAATTAGTGACTATGAGTATAAATGATATATCAAGTGTATTCGAAAAGAAAAGAGAATATTTGTGAAACTTGAGGATAAACCTTACTTGTCATGAAGGTAAAAATAATTATGCTGAGTTCAATAGGAGTGGACTTTTGCTTGATTAAATAAAATGTTGGATCTTAGAGTATCTGAACATGACATATTGGCATATTGAGAGATCCAAGGAAATAAAGGTAATGAAGGACTAAGAGACTACAAAAATACATGAGATATTTGTAGTTCTTTAGAACTAGCTGTATATTGGATACTATCAGAGACTGTTAAGGTGTTTTTACTGATTTTATCCTGTGATTAAAATGTTTGAGGAAAAAATGTGTAAACCGTATTAGTGATGAATGTAAAGAGAATTTTTAGGAATTATGACACCAATGATAATAATATCATTTGGAATTTGAGATTATGTAATATATAATGATATTTCACATCAGGGAATAGGATGAAATCTAATGTAGCATAATAAAGTGATTTCCTATGCATTGAGACAATTAAAGTCTTATGAGCTATTTATTTGATACAAAATTTATAACTTACTATTATAGTGACTACTTTGAAAGTCTGGAAACATTATACGTACAATGAAACATTTTGGATCTATATGTGAATATACAGATCATTAAAGTTTGAGGTAAGTATGGACTTTGAAAGAACCAAATATAAGATTGAGACCATGAATAGAGTTACTGAAAGACTTTGACTAAGCAAATGAGTATTTCCCTGTAAAATTAGTGTTGTAAGTTGATGCATTGGACAGAAAATTCAATAATGGTGTAATACAAATTCAGGTGTTAAGGTTACAAAGCCAAGTGAAATGAAAAGCATAAAATGTTGAGATGAATTTTGGACAAATCAAAGTACTCTTGGCTATTGAATTTAAGATCGGTTTCATGTCAAAAGATTAGCAAAGCCCAATTTGAGAATTCAAAAATTGCGGACCATATTGAGGAATAAAAAATGAATCCAAATTGAGTTTGAATTGGAAAGTGTTATTTGGTGACTGAATCAAAAAGGATGTGTACTGATAAAGATAATTGAACGAAGAGATTACTAGAGAGAGCATAAGTAATAGACTAAGCTAGACATCCTAGTAGGACTATGCTGAAATAGTATCTAACTGCTAAGGATGTAGAGACAAGTGACTGAGTATTTGAATTGCCAACAGTCTTAACTGTTGGGGATATGCTTAAAAACTTATATTCTGGGGTTCATAGAATCATAAGGATAATGTATGGTTTTAATTTAATTTAAGCATATCAATCACTATCGCAATGATATCATTAGGATACTATATGAGGTATTATATAGCTAAAAGGGTTGTTCGTCCTTACATTGAAATAAAGAGGGCTTAAAAATGGAAAAAGGGCCAAAATTAATTCGAGACACTATTAGTATGTGAAATGAATCTGTAATAGGAGTTAAGTGATTCAAGAAAGATCATTGAGTTAAGTGGATCAATGTCAAGGTTATGGAATATCGTGAAATAGCAAGCGAAAGATGAAATACTTATGAGATTGTCACCTTGCCAAGGTGTGCTTAGATAGAGATAAAGGTGTGAACAGGTTAGGAAAAAGGGGGAACTAAGCTTGACATAAATTGGTCCATATGAAACTATTGTGAGAATAGGATCATGGATTTATGAGTTGATATTACCAGTAAAAGATGTTTCGGATTCACACAGTGTTACATAGCTATGTTTAGGAATATCGTTATGATCTAGTATAAGTGTATTAAAATTGGAAGTGAAAATTTTTTAGTAATCTGAAACTCATCAAGGAAATAGCTAAGGTAGTGTGATATTTGAATAAGTGATTGAAAGACTTAGTGAGTCTATTGACTGTGGGCATTTGGATGAAAGTATTCAAGTAATGAGGATATATGGGATACGGATGAGCATATGAGAAAAGAATTCCCCTACCTTATTGATCTATCAGATATTAATTTCGAGGACGAAATTTCTTTTAAGGAGGGGAGAATTGTAATATCCCATTCTTATGGGAAGGTTAAAATTGTAAATGTGAGAGATTACTGAGGAAATAGGAAATACATTCATGCTCATGCATTTCATGATATGCACATATATGTGAATAGTAAATTTTTGCACACCTCAAAATGATTGTATATACATTCATTGACATTTTCGGGTATAATTAGATTGCATTGTGATTTTTAGGTGTTTTGAGAATTTTGAATTTATCTATATTGAAAATTCTATTAGTTAGTAAGAATATTGTATTTGTGAATTTGGTGAATTTAGGCATAAATTTTGGGAAAAATTATAGAAAACAAGACAAAGATATCAAATGAAGATTTTGAAATAGTTGAATTGTAAAGACGAGAGTTTAGGGGAGTTAGTTTCAAAAGAAACTAAGTTAGAGCTTAGAGGTGAGGGAAGTAACAAATGTTACTTAGGCTTGGTACTTTGTTAGAAGTAGGTCATTGTTTTCTGAAAGTTGAAAGATTAAGTTATATGTCTAAGTTCATTCTTTATTGGGATCATCTCCAAATTTTCTTCCCATACATAAAGTTTTTCATCGAACCCCTTCTAAGGAATTTTTTTGCTTTTCTTTCCTACACCAAACACACTTTGCTATTTGTGTCTTCTACCCTAAGAAAAACCAGAAGCTGGTCATTGTCCTCAGTGAAGTATGTAAATTACATGGAGTTAGGGCTTGAAGATTTTGGAGTTTTCAAAAGGTAACTAGTAAATAAATCCTTTAGAGATAGGGATTTATGGAAGAAAGTTGATAAATTACTATCATCTGCATGGAAATGGTATTTAAGTGTATATTCATAAATACTGTGTGGTTGGGAGAAAAATTTAGATATAGTGTTAATTTTAGTTTTTGAAAGATTATTAGTGATTAGGTGAAGAAAAGTGATGTTGGAGTTGAGATAGTAAAAACTTGATATGAAATTTTAGTAAAACTTCTGTATCAATCTAGATAGATTCGTCAAAAAATGGCCTTCATGAAAATTATAGATCTTCCTTTTCATCTTCCCAACAGTATAGAATATGAAAACTATGGACATCTGAGTTGAAAGTTAGGGTCCTTATAAGGGAAGATGTTCAAAAGTGAAAATTACTTCTTCTGTCTTTTTTTTTTTTTGCTTCTTCTGTGATGACATCATCTTCTTCTTTGATGACGTCATCTCCTTCTGTGTTACTGTTCATGAACTCCTTCTGTGTTACTATTCATGAACTCGTTCTGTGTTACTGTTCATTAACTCCTTCTATGTTACTGTTCATGAACTTCTTCTGTGTTACTGTTCATGAACTTTTTCAATGTTTTGTTCCTTTTGTGTTTCGCTCCTTCTGTGTTTTGTTCCTTCTGAGTTTTAGTTCTTCTGTGTTTTGTTGACACGTATTCTTCTGTGTTTTACTGACGTGTCTTCTTTTGTGTTTTACTTCTTTTGAGTTTTACTTCTTCTGTCTTTTTACTTCTTTTGTGTTTTGCTTATTCTGAGTTTCGCTCCTTCTGTCTTTTTTTTCTCCTGGCTATAACTTCTTCTCTAGACACCCAAATGAATTGATTCTTGAACCATGGGACTTGCAACACATTTCCCTACATCTCTACCTAAAAATCTTAGCCATCTGAAATGAATTGAGAAAGATTGAGTGAGAAACGTAGAACGGATACAATGAGTATGCTCTTAAAATTTTATGAACTGGGTTATTTCCATTGAACATATTTCAGTGTTTTGATTATATCTGGATCTATAGGAATCCAAATGAGTAATGAAGCATGATTTCAATAGTTTTAGTGAGGCCTAAACCTAAGTATGAATCATACTAAGATGAGTTTGGATATAAGACCGATTTTGTGATGAAATTGATGGAAAATACCTAGGATTGTCATGAACATGCATTGTACATAAATTATTTCATACATGTGCATCTTTGGATACTTGTGATTGTAAAAATTGTGATATTGTGTATATTTTTTGTTATAGAGGGGCAATTGGGACGTCAACCTCCAGATGTTGCCGGATCTTCCAAGCATTAGCTTCGGGAGAAACTTGTGAGTCAACCTAGATGATTTCCTAGGATTGATTTACTTTGAATTTATTTGATGTGTTAGCTTCCAATTATAAATTGTTTATGATTTGATTTGAATTATGGACTTATAGTCTGAGGAGTTTATTATATGGATGTAGGTATTAGAAATGCTTTGATTTGATCTGAAATCCTATATGATATGTGAATTCTCAACAAAGGTTGACTGCTGAACTTAGGTCCGATGATAATGAGTTTCCGATTAAACATCGCATGTGATTATCTAATATGGCATCATTAGTATTTGATGAATTTCATAAAATGCATGCTCAGATAAAGGTGTTGTGACTTGAGTAGCCGGTATGAAGCGCTTCCACGTAGAGCTTTGCTCCTTGATTTTTGATTTTGAACGTAGAGCTATGCTCCGTAATTCTGTTCTAACTGAGCCCTATGGGCCAGTATTTGTATAAGTATGTGATAGGCACTCGGTCACAACAATAAGAATGAATATGAGTCTCATGCATATAGCATTATAAGATCGATATCCGTTGAATGAATATCTGTGAAATATATATTATGTGTTTATGATCGAGTGAACTCATCAATGATGGTTCACTCATTGAATTCACAAAACTCACCTAAAATTTGTAAATATTTTTCAGGATCAGAAGAATACCCCGTTAGGCCAACGGGAGTATACTTACATCATTCAAGTGAAGGATAGAGGTCGGGATTAGTTTGCATCTGTATTGCGTTTTTTTTATTTTCGTGTTGAATTGTGTTTATTATGAAATTCTTTGTATCGAATAATGCATTCAGAAACTTTTGCACAATGTGTATACAAATGTATTTATGTTGTAATGTAAAGACATTATGATCAAGTGTTTTGTTTTTGTAATGGGCCCCAATTGGCTATTGAAATCTTATTGATTGTATTGTATTAATTGAAAAAGTTTGTAATTTAAACAGGCTGGAATTGATTATTGATTTTCCGCAAAAGTGTGCATTGTTTCAAAAAAAGAGAGACTTTGTATTGAGTTTTGACTTTTTGAGTGTTCTAGCACGCCACCCTCGCGAGGCTCGAACTCCGATATCACCCATCGATGTCGGGTTCGGGTCCTGCGGGAGTAGAGTGCTACAGTTTAACCCTATGATAAATGATTTATGTCGACCTATCTCTAGGTTTCCATTAATTACTTTTAATTATAGTAGGTTTATTCATACAAAACGATTGCTCAATCTCAATCATATGAAATCATACATTAAACTAATATCTCAAACATATTAATTTAAGAATAAGAATACATAATTGAATCACAATAAATCAATCAATAAACTCATTTCATAAATATGGAAAACAAAATAAACATAACAATCCGTAAGATATATACCCCTTTTTTTCTCTAATGCAATGGAAAGTTGTTCTCTATCTAATCTCTGAAGTAATCTTTATGTTTTCCTTCGTCCTAGGTTCATAATTGTGTCTCAAACTTTAACTTTGCATCTAACTTTGACTTTAACTACTTCTTCATCATCATGTCTTTATAATTGCCTTTTTACTGTGTGACTGACTATGTATCTTAACAATACTTTAGAATTGCAAATTTACATGCTTTCAAGAGCTTACATAAGCGTGGAACACAGTTGTATATGTGACTTACACGTGCGTGTATTTCATCATACAGCAGTGTACCTCTAAAATAGCTCCAATTCGTATAACTTTGCCCCAGTTTCATATGACTTTATCTCCTTTTGATCCATGAAGACAATTGAAACCTAAAAGCATACTTGAATCAAAATAAGTACCAAAAATAACATAAAACTCTCAAATAACAAGCAAAGCAAACTAAATATAAGCATAAAACATAGTTTATTAAACATTTATCAATACCTCCTTGAAATTTATAAAAATCAAACAAAAATCTCGATGTAAAGAAAGAGAATTGATTGAAAAAGACTATATATATATATAATTATACATGGTCAGTCACAAAATCGTGTGAGTGATTATGTATCTTAAAAATACTTTGGAATTGCGAATTTACATGCTTTTAAGAGCTTACATAGGCCAGGAACACGGTTGTATATGTGACTTACATGTGCGTGTACTTCATCATACAATAGGGTACCTCTAACATATTCTTCTAACTTTTCCCGAGTTTCATATGACTTTCTCTCCTTTTGATATATGAAGACAATTGAAGCCTAAAAACACATTTGAATCAAAATAAGTACAAAAAATAACATAAAACTCTCAAATAACAAGCAAAGCAAGCTAAATATAAGAATAAAAACATAGTCTATTAAACATTTATCAATAC
>JANKYF010000001.1:35731575-35741795 GCA_029829435.1 Erythroxylum hondense
TATAGTCTCCTAGCCAACAGACCCACAGGCCAAGAGATGCCCCGTCTTCTCCAACCTTCTTCTTTTTTTAAAAAAAAACCAGAATAACACTATATTATGCTAGCTCTACCTTTAGACTATCTCAAGGCATTCTACCCCATCTGTATCATTATAAAAATACTTATAATATAGATAAATTTCAAGAGAGATAAAACTCTCTAGAGAGAGAAACCACCACCACTTCAGTGGTGGTACTCTAACCACTGGCGGCTACTACTGCCTCCAGTGGTCCTATTTTTCATCAATTATGAAGCAAACTTTACCAAGCATACATCAATATTCATTGAAGCATTAATAACCCAAGCATCTGTCACGTATAAAAACAATGAATAAAACAACAATGGCCGCCTTTCAACATTAAAAGAAGGTTGATTTAATGAAGTAGCATGCTTGAGTAAATGAACAAAATGCATTATCAGAAATGCATTTGTTTGCATTTATTAAACTAAGAGCTAAGCATATGTTATGAATAGAAAACCAGAGAAGGCTATCTATCGGTTTCCATTGTTCAGTTATGCAAATCAAGAGACAACAATAATGCATGCATGCAACTCTTCGTCTGTTTTGCAAGAAACATCACATAATTGGAAAAACAAGTGCATCAAAGATTAAAAATAAAATAAGTTTTAGAAACACATGAAACTTTTTCCAAATTTCCAATAACACAAAAATTTTCTAGAAAATATATGCAAACGTTTTACATCTTTCCAGAAACAGATGAAACGCGGTCCACATCTCCAGAAACACATGAAACATTTTCCAGATTTTCAGTAACAGAAAATTTCCAAAAACACATGCAAACGTTTTACATCTTTCCAAAAACAGAAAACACAAGCGTTAATAGTAGTCTATTTAAGATATTAAACAAGTCCTACCATATCTAGAAACACTTTCGGATGAACAAGAAGAACATAAATTTCCAGAAAATTATTTAATCACGTAGAACATGAACGAAACTGAAGTGCAAGTAGCATAAACACTGCACCATGTATTAAACATGTATAACCACAAAAGCTTTCCAAAAATCGCAATTTTCATATCACCAACCAAAAACCAAAACAGGTTTAACATAACATATGCAACTTTTGCATATTAAAACCAAATCAAAATTTCATCCAGCTTATGAATCAAAATTAAAACCATTAAAGGTGGCTTTGATACCACTGTTGGAAAAATAACGCAAGATCAAATCTTAACACAGTAGAAATAATATAAATTTTTTTACCATAGAATCAACTTTAACATAATTTAATTAGAAACATAAAACAAGAAATTGACAAACTCTACTAACCTGTTTCGATTTCATTTTACAATTTTTCTAATTATTTGAATCCAACAATCCAAGAGCTGTTCAATCGTTCGACCTCTAATGGTATCCATAGATCTATTCAGAGAAAACTCAAATCCAATTTAAGAGGAAAAATGCAAGTAGTGCTAGTTATCAAACTTTTTTTTTCCTTTTATATAAAAATCATATTTTTCATGTCTTTGGATTTTATTTAAATTACAACTAAAGTCAAACTTTAATTATAAGTATAAGTTAATCCTTATAAGATCAAATATCACATATTGACTATTAAAGTCTCTAGAAACTTTTCAATTAAGTCCAACTTAATTCAAATTTCACTTTCTTCTTTATAGACCTTTTATGTGTGACCCATTAAGTTCATAATATGTTGGCCATGATTATAAATTATAATTATAATTCATAATTAGAATAACATAAATTAAAACTCCTTTTAATTTATCTTTAATTCCCTAATTAAACAATTCACAATCATAGATTATAATTGATATCTAGCAAAATGTCATGACCACCCAAATATTAGGAATGTCAAAGTAGTTTGACTTAACCTATCTATGCATAACTAATGTATAAATTAATCCTTTCGTCATCTAATGTTCCAAATGAAATTAGAATATGGAATTTGTGTCAACTCTAAATAATCCAATCGTGTTCGTTCTTGCTAATTAGCAAATGATTTATAATTGATATTTGAAAACAACTTTTCCAAATTTCAATTTACTCTAGCCAAAGATTCTCAAAATCATTACTAATCAAGAACAACAGAACATTCTCCCTTATTACTTTAGGATAACAAATTCTTTATTGATTTACTCAACTATCTTCACATAGTTCATACTATATCCAATAACTACAGAATTGAACTACTCCAAGAATTGAACATAAGCAGCATCAAAACATAGTAATTCCTTCATAAGATAACTTTGATAATCTCAAGTCTCAGGATCAATTATACAACCATCATAATGAGATAATCCACATACACACAAGTAATGTTCCATTTGAGATTCTCATGATTAGGCCATTTTAGTGAACTTATTCTCTAATAAGTACCCACATGTTTGTTTAAGTATCTCCACACTTTAATATGTGAGATCGATTACCTTTTTCATAAGAAAGAAACAAATATGTGCTAGTGTAACCATTTCATCAATACCCCGTCTTGATAAAACTATGACTAGAAACATTTTAGGAATAATACAAAATTCAATTTGAATCTCATAATTATAATCACATTGTAATTTCTAATTACATAACAATTATTTCAGGGATTTTATCTTTATGATTAATAATTAAATAATTAAAAATATAAATATAAAGAATGTCTTTTATTGAATAAAACAAATTTTATACAAATAAATATGCAACCCAAATTGGCTACAAGGGCATAAGCTAACAGGTCTGGCATTCAACATTTTATGTTGAGAATACACATATTTCATTTATATAACATTCACACTTTTCTAAGAAACTTGGTTCAGCATTCAACATTTACGTTGAGAATACACATATTTCATTCATATACACATTCACACTTTTCTTCTTCGAAACTTGGCCTGGCATTCAACATTTACGTTGAGAAAGCACATATTTCGACAAATTCATATACAAGGAGTACTTTCAATATTTTATAACATGCATTATACGCCTCGGACATTCAATGTCCAAAATTAGTACAATCATATTCACATTCTTTAGTAATTCAATACAGAATTTAAAAACAGCTAACACTTAAAGTAAGACCATCTAGGTCGATTCAAAGTATGTTCCATATTAAACATTAGCTTCCATAATTCAGAAACGTCTGGATGCGGACGTTCTATCATGTGAATCAACATCATACAAACATTTACACACATTATTAATTGTGCGATCATATGAACACTCAATCACACACATATGTATATATGTTATATATATAATGCATGCTCAATGACAATCTTGGCTATTGCTCTATTATTATCATCACGTAAACATTCATATTTCCAAACTCACTTAAGTATCATTTATACTTATGGTTTATACCTCAATAAAACCATTAAAATTGAAATTCATAACTCATTTCCTTAATTCAAAATTTTCCTAAAACATACCTTTGGGTCTACTGTAGATGATCAATCTGACAATGAAAATGAAGAAAGTTCCTCATTGTCTTAAGTTTCTAATGACACAAAGATCATTCAATTTGGTTTAGTACTCCAAAAGTTATACTCCAAATAATTCGAATAGTTCTCAAACTAAAACAGTATTCTGTGCTCAACTTCAAGTCAAATTATGGAATTATAGAGATAGAATTAAAATTTGATTTCTTCAGAAAAATTGTATTCCTATATATCTAGTTTAATCTAAATTAAGAATCATTCCAGTTAGATAACTACATATCAATATATCTCCAAAATATTGAAGTATGTTTGCACAAGTAAAGAAATTTTCAAAGCTGTGCAGGGAAGTTGGCCGCGGTAAAGCTAGAAATTGGCCACGGTGAAAGTGTCCCGAGAGGAATCCTTGTAAAATTCATCAATTTGGTCGTGGTAAAACAAAGAGTTTGCCGCGACGAACTTTCACAGAAAGCAGCAAACAAGACTCATCTTTCAGTTTTCCATATTTTACAACATCTAAAATCTAACATCTTACACCTACCACATCTTGTACAAAGATCGCTCTTTCTACTTCATCTACTCTTCATTCTCAACTCCATTGCAACTTAATATCATTCACAAACAATTCATGATATATATTTGATCATTAACCAAAAATAGAACATATACATTTACCCATTCATCATTAATTTTTCTGCACTCATTATAACCCCTTTACGAAAATCATTCTACCTAAAAAACATATCTATAATAATATATGAATTATTACTCTTCATACATATCCAAAAACAAGACATTCACTTAAAATTTTCATCACTTACATTCATTATACACAAAAACACCATTTTATATCATTTAAACTCTAATTATCATCATAAATGCTTCATTTAACATTACCCATGAAGATTAACAAGCTACGTACTTGATTTAGCTCCAAATCTTCAAAAATAACACTTAGCCTTATCTCTCAAGCATCACACGATCTTCATCTTGAAGGTGGATTAAGCTAGGTTTTTCTTGTGCCAAATGGAAGAAACAACAAAATGGAAGTAGCAATAGATAGATGGAAGCAAGGTGTAATGTTGATGATGGTTGACAGCAAAATCATGAAGAAGGAGAAGAAACTTGGAGAAAATGGAGAAGTTACGAAGAAGAAGAGAAAAGCAAGAGTAAACAAATAAACTTGGTCTTTCAAGTAAGAGCATTGTGAGATTAAAGGCATGGTTTAGCAAGTGACACTTGTCACTTGTCACATGCCCAATTCTTATAGCTTTACACTAGGTTATTTCATTTAACTAGTCCAATTAAATCTAATTTTTACTCTAATTATCTCTCAATTTTCATTGACACATGTCAATAAATCTTAATGTCATTCCAAAAAAATTTCCAATTCTATTTGGCACTTATTTCTACTACTATTCATTAATTATTACGTCATTTGGTATTTTTTCTAGTCCAAAAATACCCTTAAATTTCAGAAAATTCCCAAAGTTTCACCAAAAATTCTAATTTACTATTTATACACTCCAACTCAATTTTTAACACATATAATTTACAATTCCAAATATAATCACATTTATAGATCAGTTATATTAGGAAAATGTTAATGAGTGCATGAACAATTCATTTTAATGTGTGCAATAATCAAATTCACATGTGTGTATGCTAACATTATGTATGAGCATGAAATGCATTTTCTAATCTCTTAATAATCTCTCATATTTACTATTCTAGTCTTAACATGAGTAACGGGATGTTACAGTTTCATTTTAAGAAAACAAAACCTAGCCACTTTATTAACTTTATTTTTCAATTATGTTTTGTTAAACTTTTGGATTACCCAAAGCAAAACCAAAACATAATCCAAAACCATGTTTTGTTTTCTTTTTGGCAAAGAGAACCATGTCTTCTATATAAATATTTGTATTTTCCTTTTGGTAAAAGAACTATATTTGCTTTATAAATGTCTATAGTTAATGAGTTTAACAGTGACTGGTGGTATGGTTATAGATGTTGGCTACCATAAATTATTGTGGTTAGATTATCATTACTATCATCCATTAGCGAGAGATCTAGTATCGACATTAGGGTGGTGTTGTCAGTCGTATGTTGCTTATGGTTCCCTCTCTCGTTAGTGAAGACGTCAGTAACGCCTCATCAATATCATGACTGTGTCTTCATCATCCAGTGTCACCTCCTTACCGATGGTGGTAAAGATGGTCGTCGGCAATGCAAAATGGAGTGGTAGTTGTTGTGTCTTTTTCCTTAAAGAGGTGGCTAAGGTTTTCAACGTAGAAGAAGATAGGTGTTTGGTTGGTAGGCTAAACAAAACCTAAAGATATAATTAATTTATATTTAGACATAAAGGAGAAGTTCAATTATTCAAAATATGGAATAAGGTTCACTTAACTTAATCTTAGAATAAACTAATTGCTAATTATTTTTAATTAATAAATTAACAATGAACAAAAAAATTTAGTTTATGCCAAATAGGTTAAGAAGAAAGCTTAAGTATGGGCTAATCCCATAAGTCTATTGGGGTTAAGTAAAGTCTTGATCAAGAGTTATTAAAAGAATTGAAACCTTGATCTGTTTTATTAAATATATAAGTCTTTACTATTTATCTACTTCTTACAACTTGTATAAACTTAATGTAAACTTTTTTATAAATGCTTTCTTTGATTTGTTATCCTTTATTAATTCTTAAATTATTTGTTTGCATTTTATTTAATTGACTTGAATAACTATAAGAATAATTATTCAAAAAGAATCATTTTTCATGCTCTTCTGAGTGTTTGGCTTTATGATATGCTCATATTATGAGACACATTTTAACCTATTATTCAAATGTTTTGAATATCATTTTGTCCTTGAATTTGTTTAAGGAAAATAGTTGTATTGAGAATCCTGATATTAATATAAACTCTAGCATAACAAAGTCATGTGAATTTCATAGAAGCACAGTTAGATTAATATCATATGGTACATGAGATAAGACCTAATGTTTCATGTTATATTGGTGAATAACATGATATAAGGTCTAATATTTCTTTATTATCAGGGCTTCACCACTCATATGCATAAATATGTAGTTTGTAAAAAGCTTATGCCCTAACATATAATTTTATTTATTAGAGTGTGGAATACTCCATCAACTCATATATATACAATTAAATGATACAAAATTTCTTGAAATAGCATAGGCGAAGGGAAACACCTAGAAAACTTAAGATTAATGGCCCATCAAAGGATATTATTGAGCTAACAATTGATATGAACTTCAATAATTCATCTAAAGGTATAATTAACTCAATTCATTATAAGGTTCATCAAATTTTTATTTCCATAGGTTATTTAAATTTTATAATTTTATAATTTTAATTACACTTTTTATTTGATGTTTAATGATTCTTACATAGCATTAGTTGCTAGTATCAACCATTGTTACAATTGCTAATTCAAATTCATGCATAGTATCTATTTATTAAAATGCATTCTTATTTCATTTTTTGATTGTTGTGTGTGTGTGTGTGTATGTATGTGTCATACGCATCGTGCTTGAGATACTTGTAAACAAATATATTCAAATATAATGATTAATTATTGATCAACTATTATATGGATGATGATTGGAAACAAAGTGACATTTTGATTCTATAGATAATTGAGAAAACAATTAAAGTTTCTATATAGAGGATTGCATCATATTAACAAAAAATGAAAACAATTTAAATATTAAATGTGTCATTGTGGAAACTATGTGTTTAAGAAAAATGATTACTGTATCTAAGAATTTTAAAGTAGAATTCATTAGAGGTGAAAACTTTAATGTCAACAATTTAGAAATTTTAAGTATCAAAATCCAATATATGTTAGAAGTGAAAAAGACTCTAGTATAATTATTTTTCACTTTTATTAATTACTACACTTCGTATAGTTATATTTATTTGAGTTATTAAAATTTGAAACATAATCTTGTTGCCAAAAGTATATTAATTTAGTTGAGAATTAGTTAGACAGAGCGGATAAAGACTTTAAGAATTGATTGGGTGTAAGAGGACTTACATGATCAATTTAGGAGGTTGAGTAATGAAAACTAAATAGATAGACAGTGACTGTCATATGAGCCCATCAACAAATTGATGTTGTAAAGAAAAGAGATATGACTCTTGTCGAAATGGTTAGATCAATAATGATACATGCAAATTTGCTATCACTTACTAGAGTGATATGTCATTGATGATTAAATACATCTTGAAAAGGTACCTATTAAACAATATCTAACACTATACGGGATGTGAATAGATAAGAGACCTAATTTATCACATTTAAATTCTTAAGATTGTGTATGTTATCTAAATTCACAATCCCTCTTATAAGTATAGAAAATTAGGTCTCAGAGAGAAGAAGAGTATCTTTAAAGAATATTATGAAAATTCAAAAGGGCATATGTTCAAAGGTGAACAAATTAATACATGTGTAATTGAATTTGCGTAAGATATCACATTCTTAAAGTATGATTTTCTGAAGTGAATAAGATAGTTCAAAACTTATTTTATATGAGAGATTGAATTATAATGATCATGTTAGATAAGACCACTTGGATGGAATTAATCTAAGTGGGAATAATTTAATCACTAATTTATTTGAGTGGAAGCAATATAAATGCAAAGAGATACATTTCTCAAAATTTTAACTATTCCCATATTATGAGTGAATTATTCCTCACACAATCTTTTAAGTTGAAGGGAAGAACCTTTATGGTAATTTCTTAAGAAAATATTAAGTCAAGAAAATGAAAAGGCTATATCTAGTTTTGCTAAGAATGTATGAGTTATAACAATAAAAGAAGAATGAACTTTAATGAGTTCGATCTGAATATAAAACTTAGGTTATCTTGCTTAAAGACATAAAACTATGAGAAAACAAAAGAGTTTTCAAATGTTAAACAAAAGATTAATGACATTTTAGGAAGATATAAAGCACGTATAATGGCAAAAGGATACACTCAATGGAATAAATTGATAATGAAAGGAAATTCTTATTTGTTCTGAGGTTTATATAAGTTTGACTAATTCTAGTCTTAGTAGTTAGGGATTATAGTATACATCAAATAGATGTAGGGATGACAATGGGCTAGGATGGGCCTGGGCAGGAGCTTGGCCTTGTCATTTTGGGCTTGGGCCTTGTCCAAGGTTTGACCTAGCCCAGGGTTACTAGGCTCGGTTTGAATTTTTATTGTTCTAAAAAGCAAAACGTCATTTTATGAGAAAACAACATTGTTTTATGTTATCGGACTTAGTTAACACGAATCTCGAGGCTCGTTCAGGCCGAGTTAGGGCCCAGGTCCTTTTACCATCCTTAAATATATGTAAACAGTGTATTTTTAAATGGAGAACTAGATGAAGACATCTAAACAAAAGATTAATGATAGCTTGAGAAGATATAAAACACGTCTAATGGAAAAAGGATACACTTAATCGAATAAATGTATTATGAGAGGAAATTCTCACTTGTTGTTAAGTGCACATAAGTTTGACTAATTGAAATTCTCACTTGTTGTCAGGTTTTCATAAGTTTGAATAATTCTAGTCTTAGTAGTTATGGATTATGATATGCATCAAATAAATGTAAAGAATGTATTTTGAAATGGAGAACTAGATGAAGATATCGATAAGGTTCAATCACTAGGTTTCATTCAGAAGGGCTAAGAACATTGCATATTCAAATTGTTAAAGTCAATATCTAGTCTAAAGCAGTTTCAAATTGAGTGCTATATATTAAATTTTATACTATAATCATGCCATATGATTTTAATATAAATGAAACAAAAAACCACAAAGTATATGAAAAAATATGTGTAATTTTATCATTACATGTGAATGATAATTTGATAGTTAATGATATAAGTAATTTGTTAAACGAATAAACAACTTAGCTATCATCCATGTTCAAAATAATAAACATAGCTAAGGCTGTCTACATCTTTACTATTAAGATCGTTAAGTATCGTTTAAGAAGAGCTTTTTTATTGTTATAAGCTACATATATATTAAGTGAATATTTGAAAGATTTTGTATGCAAAATAGTAAATCACCTTGTAATGCCAATTTGCTAAAGATGAGTACTAAAGCAATATATAATATCTACAAATGCCACAAGAAGAATGGGAGATAAATAGGGTTCCTTATTTCGAAGCAATCAATTGTCCCATAACTACTATATTGTGTATGAACAAGTATATTGAAAAGCAGTATTAGGAAGCTCAAATGTCAATATCAAATCAAACACATAGACATCATATATAACTATGTCAAAATATAGTAGCATAAAAAATGAAAATGTCCATTTAAATTTTCATAATGCTTGTTATCAATGATGATAGTGTGTTTACCATTGAGTATTTGATCCAATATATATTTTATTAAGTATTAAATGGCATCTTCTAGAATTAATTTTAAATAAATATTCAATTCAATAAATATGAGAATATTTGATTCCATATTGAGTTTTCAGTTCTAGAATGAATGTTAGAATGACTATTGAACATTCAGTTCTAGATACAAGAAGTACGTTAGACAAATACAAGATACCTTCCCTTAGAGTGATCGTTTCCACTACTTTGTAGGAATCACTATGAGATAAGTTTGAAGAAATTTATCTAGGTGATAAATGAGTGATCAAGGCTTAATGTAACATCCCACTCCCGCCGACCCAACCTCGACATCGAGAGGGATGTCCGAGCTCGTGCCAGTGGAAGTGGCGTGCTAGAACGA
>JANKYF010000001.1:35756456-35769889 GCA_029829435.1 Erythroxylum hondense
GAGAGTTTGATGAGATAATATTGGTAGTGGAATGGTTATGAAATGATGTTGCATTAAAGGAAGTGAATTTGGGACAACTTAGACTGAAATTAAGGTTAGGAAAGATGGAAGGAAATTCGGTGTGGTAAATTGACCATCTTCGTCGCAGCGAGCTTTTCCCGAAGGATTAGGGGAAATTACTTCAGCATTTTCACCGCGACGAAGAATTTTCTCCCAACGGTTCGCCGCGAACATTTTGTTGCCGTGACGAAGTCCTCCACTACAGATGCTATAATTTATTATTATTATTATTGGAATTATCCTAAAGAGATTTTCATGAGAATAAGCTCGCGTTTTATGACCTTTGAGTTGGACTTCGAAAACGAGCTCCAACACGCACCGTCCACATTTAAAACAAATTGTATGGAGCCCTTTATATTCAACGTGATATGATCTTCGATCAATCTCCAACTATCCTATAAGGGGGTTTATCCTAATCAACCTCCACGCATACCCTAGCAAAGCAGCCACGATTTACAAGAGTAGTAAACTTATCAACTTTGATCGAACGTCCAATCCCAGGCGCTAATGCCATCAGTAAGTCTTCATCATAGTATTGAACCGAGCCATCAGGAAAACGAGCCCATACCAGTGTGGAGTCTACCGTGGAATTAGTAGCTGAAAAATTTGGAGTCCATGGTCAAACAGAGAGATAATGGTCAAAAATGACCCAAGGACCTCCTCCCAAGACCTTTTCAAAATCATCACACATATCAAATTTAGCCAGGCGTAAAATTCTATTTGCAATCATATCAATTGAATACTTGTTTCAAAAGCAAAGAATTAAAGAATCATTAATAGCTACTCTCATGAATATCATTAGTATACTAATATTACTAATTTAAGTACCCTTGGCTAATAATCATAAAACTACTAAAATAATGGTTATATAGTTGTATATGTTTTAAAAGTATCGTTCTATCACTTTTAACATAAGAAAATGGAACGACAATTTAATTACCATATATTTCAAACAAGATGCTACCAATGTGGTAAGCATTGTTATTCTTTGACATGGATGGTCTTATCACAAAAATGTAACGAATGCTTTCCTATTTCAAAGAAGGAAGCCTCCCAGGGAGACAGTGGAAGTAATCGAAGTGGCAAGCAGATGAGGTAAATGAGTAATATTGACAAAAAATTGTAAATAGGCAAGAATTAACATAGTCTGGTGCATATTAGCATAAACTTTTGACAATGCATAAAATTTGGATGCGAAACTAAAGCTGGTCAACTCAGCTAAGTCATGCTGAGTTTAAGGGTACGTAAAAGTACGTAATTTTAACAAGAAGGTTTAAGTAGCTAATTCCATTAGTAACAGTGTATTTAGGTATATGGAATTTGTCAAAGCTAATGATAGCTTTATTGAGGAACAATTGTCCGCAGGATGAAGTTATTAGAAAATACAAACCCCACCCTTCATTAATTAAGGCTTTAATTTAATTATGTGCTAATGTTTGTTGCTTCAAGTCGGGCTTAGCCTCTCACTTAAGGCACACTCGGTGATGGAAGTATAAGACTTCCAACCCCTAAAATGTTCTCAATAAACAGATCACGAGAACTCTTTTACTAGTGAGTTGAATGGACCTGCTACTGTTTTTTGTATCTAGAGAGAAGAGATTCCAGAAGAAATGGATCGAAAAATTCATAAATGGGGAAGGTATCTCTAATAACCTAAGATTTCACAAGTGTCTTTGTAGTTGATTTCCTTTCTTAACTCCATTCTACAATTGTTGATTGTATATATTCAAACGAGTGAAGGAACTTTGATACTTAGTGTAAAATTGCAAAAAATGGGTGATGACACAAACTGGATAACAACAAAATATTATGGATGACGGCTACGATAGATTTGGGAACTTTTTATTTTCAAAGAAAGATAAAAACAAAGATGAAGAGATTTGGGTTTTTACTTTCATCAATCCCATTTGTAAAGAATGTATACGGTTAGGTTCATAAGCAGCAAGAGTTTCGGTAATAAGAGGTGCATTATTACCAAAGAAAACGGTAAGTGTAGACATTTAGTAAAATGTTACGAGCAAATAGTAGTTTTTATCTAAAGAGACTCGAGTAGGAAAGTCATAAGCAATTATTATACAATTTCAAAGAGGAAGTATATATGTCTTTTGTATTATTTATTGTGCGGATAATTCAACAAAATATTTTTTGTGATTGAAATGCTTAAATGCTAAAATGCATGAGATGTTTGAAAATAAATAGACTTCTTAAGGAAAAACTAAATTAAAATTTATTCAAAATATTTCCATAATAGTATATAAGATGGAGTAATTAGGATTAAGATGTAAATACATCATTAATAAGTGGATAAACATTTAGTACACCTCTTGCTCGTGCTTAGATTGTGGAGTATTTTTCGCTAAAGAAGTTGGATATACCACTATTCTTAAATCAAATAGAGAAATTCGGACCATAAAAGTTGCATAAAAACATATGAAATTAGATTAGCTTCATCCATTAAAGAAGTTTTCAAATATTAAAAAGTTGAGAGCCATCATTTTAGTGGTTTTCTAATCATGATTATTGTTTACTAAATTGCCTTTATATGTCTGCATATATTTTATAATATATAAAATATATTTTAGTTAAATGATTTGTTGGGATTTTACTGCTATTCTATTGTTCTTTTAAACACAAGACTGATAAAACTTTGCCAATTTTGCAGATGTAAAATGATTGCAGAAAAATAAAGAGATGGATTTTACTTGGTTCGATAGTGTATCACTATCTACATCCAAGGTTCCCACATGTAGTGGTGAATTTCACTAAATGAAGGAGAAGAAGAACAAAACCGATACAGAGATTGTGTGTTTCTCGACACATGCAAGAGCCTCCAAAGCTCCCTTAGTACCCACAAGTTAGTACTCTAGCACTCTCTGGTCTTTTTCTTCTCTCTGTTCTTGCACTCTCCAAAAAACTGAATACAATATGAATTGAAATTGAGGTTTCTGTGTTGTGAGTTCCTGGAATGTCTCTGCTTGTCTGATGCTTCTGTGTTGATTTATAGCTTATGAAGAAGAGAGACATGTGCCTCACGTGAGTCACTTATTCATTTGCTTCTATCTGCGTATTGAGTCTTTCCAGCTACGCTTTGTTTAAACTTAACTTGTAAGTGATACGATAGTGCTTTGTGTATTATGCTTGAGACTTAAATAGTGAACGACTGTGTATTAAGTTTCTTTGCTTCAGACAACATGTTAATGACTTACGCCACTTATGCTTTTGACTTTAGTTGTTAGATGCTTCAAGAAGTCTTCTCCCCCTTTTCTCTTCGACAACTCTCAGACACAAACACATATTTCACTTCTGTCTTCAATCCTTTCATGTTTTTATGTAGATTTTGTGAGTTGATTGATGGAGTATGAGTGATTTGTATCACATTTTCCCTCTTACTCCATCAATCGAAGCTCAAATAGAAAACCTTAAAGAGATCCCCAAAAACCCAAAGCCCTAATCTTCACCCTCTTTGTGAGATCTGCTGAATCTGCCTTCGAAATCAAGGGGCTTCCACGATCTGTAAGTAGTCCCTGCAAAACTGAACTTCTTTTATGTTAGTATTTTTGTTTCGAAATCAGAAGGATTTTTCTCACCTTGTATTTTGTCCATATTGAAGGTTTCTTTGGAGATTTGGTCTCTGACCAAATGCAATCGCACATCCATGTGCTTGGATCTTTTATGGAGGACGGGATCGCGACTTAGGTACCACGCACTCTGACTATCCGTGTATAGTACTAGTGTTGTGATTTCTGTGTTTATTTCTTTCAAAATTCCTGATAGCCATGCTAGTTCCTTTTCCACTAATTGTTGTTGTGATTTCCAACATATTGTGTTTGCTGATAGTGTAAATATATATACTGAGATTGACTTCCTTGTGTCTTTATCAACCGCATAATCAGCATCCACATAGCCATATAGAGACAGATAATTGCATTTGATTAGCTTTCTTTTTGAGAAGCATAACCCATAGTTCACTATTCTAGATATATATCTGAGAACATTTTTGAGCCCTTGCCAGTGTTCTAAACCTAGATTGGCCATGACCTTACTTAGGATACTTATAGCATAGGTTAGATCAGGCCTTGTGCATAGCATAAGATACAATAAGCTTCGAACACCTACATCATAGGGACAGTGAGTCATAGCCTTCTGTTCTTCTTCAGTCTTAGGACACTTGTCAAAAACCTTTTGCAAATGTGATCCTAAAGGGACTAAAATAGTTTTGGCTTGCTCCATATTAAATTGAGCTAGTATCTTTCGGATATAGTTCCTTTGAACAAGTCATAGATTTCCTTCCCTCCTCTTTCTAATAATATACATTTCTAAAAGCTTCTGTGCTTCCCCTAGGTCTTTCATTTCAAAATGAGAGCATAATTCAACCTTAACCTCTTGAATTTTATTCAAGTCCTTCCCTGTGATGATGAGATCATCTACATAGACTAACATAAACACTGCTTTAGTCATTCCTAGATCCTTGTAATATAGGCAGTAATCATATGAGCTTCTAATGAAGTTCATGCTAGCAACAACCTCATGGAACTTCTTGTTCCATTGTCTAGGGGCTTGCTTGAGCCCATATAGGGATTTTTGCAATAGGCAAACATAGTCCAGCTTGTTTTTATCCTCAAATCCGATTGGTTGCTTCATATATATGGTCTCTTCTAGCTTTCCATATAGGAAATATGGAAAGTTGTCTTAGCATCCATTTGATGGATTTCCCAATCATGTAAAGTTGCCAGGACTAGAATAAGCCTAATTGTCTTGAATTTGACTACTGGAGAGAATATCTCCTTGTAGTATATTCCTTCCTTTTGCCTAAATCCTTTAGCTACAAACCTAGCGTTGTAAATTTTAGGTTCTGCTTCAGTTACTCCTTCTTTCAATTTGAATAGCCATTTATTCTCAATTAATTTGGCTTTATAAGGTCTAGGGACTAAATTCCAAGTCTTATTCTTCATTAATGAAGAATATTCCTTCTCACAAGCTTCTTTCCAAGTTTTAGCATCTTTGCTTCTCATGGCTTCATCATAAGTTTCTGGAGCCTTATTTTCTACATTTTCAACCATGAAACATGCAAATTCAACCAAGTCTAGTTCTATATACCTTCTATTAGGAATTCTAATTCTTGGTTGCCTATCCCTTGTGAGTTGGTAGTCTTGTAAGTTTTTTTGTGCATCATCCGTAGGTGGGTGTAAAGCTTCTCCTTCACCCTCATCTTCTGCCTCTTCTCTCCTTTCTTCATACTGTGTAGTGCCTTCTATATGCTCCACAGTTTTTGATTGTATAGCACCACCTTCTTCAGGTTTTGGTGGTACATAAAATGGGACTGAATGATTTGATGTCCCTAAATTCTCCTGAATTTCACTTTGGAGATCAGAATTTTGAGAATTCTTGTTCAATAGAGGGAATTCATCTTCCTTAAAGATGACATCTTTGCTAATAATTGTTTTGTAGGCTCCCTTTTGGAGTAGCAAGAGTTTATAACCCTTTACACCTTGTAGATATCCTAGAAACACTCTCTTAACTACTCTAGGCTTTAATTTTCCCTCTTTCTGATGTGCATAGGCTGCACATCCTAAAGTCCTAAGGTGTGATAGTTTAAGCTTCTTACCACTTCAAATTTCCTGAGGAGTCTTATAGTCATTAGCTAAGGTTGGAAGCCTATTGATTAAATAGGCTGCTGTCCTAATTATTTCCCCTATAGAGAATGAGAGCAACTTGAAGAGAGGAGCATGCATCTAGTTTTTTCTAGGAGAGTTCTATTTAGTCTTTCAGCTACACCATTCTGCTGTGGAGTAGCTCTTATTGTTTTATGCCTTAGGATTTCATTTTTATTACAGTATTCCTCAAATTCTTTGTTGCAATACTCCAGCCCATTATTAGGCCTTAAGCATTTCAATTTCCTTCCAGTTTGATTTTCTGTAAGAGTATGTCACCTTATGAAAATCTCCAGAGCTTCATCCTTCCTCTTCATAGGGTAAACCAACATTTTCTTGATTTATCATCAATTATAGACATGAAATACAAGTTCCCTCCTGCTATGGGGACTTGAGCTGGCCCTCAGAGATCACTGTGAGCATACTTCATGATCTCTGTGACTCTCTTAGCTCCTCTTTGAAATGTTGACCTGTGGTGCTTTCCTAGCACACAGGATTCACAAAATTCTAACTTCTGTAGGTTTTCTTCAGGTATTAGACCTTGCCTAGAGAGATGGAGCAGGCTTTTGTTGCTTGCATGACCTAACCTTGAATGACATTGCTTGGTTGGTTCAAGGTTTCCACTTTCTGAAATCTGATTAATTTCAGTTGAGCCTATAATATAGTATAGATCATCCCTCTCCACTCCTCTAATGATGACTTTCCCATCCTTAGGATTTCTGTAAGTCCATCTTTAGACCTGATTTGAAAGCCTTGCTTATCAAAAAAGCTTTTAAAAATCATATTTCTCCTTATTCCAGGCATAAATCTGACATTGCTTAGGATCCTTCTTTTTTCATCAAACATGTTGATGGAAACACTTCCTATGCTCTCTATCCTTTGCTGCCCAGAATCTACCATTTTAACCTTGGCAGTGACTGGTTCAAATGTTGTGAACCAGTCCCTATGAGGAGTGACATGCATAGTACACCCTGAATCAAATATCCATTCTACTAAGGTCCTCACAATCCTCAGTTACAGCCAGTATTTCATCTTCACTGGAATCTACAAGTTTTTCAACATTACCTGAAATTCCACTTTCAACTTCCTTATTCCTCTTCTTTTTCCTACAATCCCTTGCAAAATGTCCTTGCTTATGATAATAGAAACATGTCTTTACTTTTCCCTTTTTCTTCTTTTCATTTTCACCTTCCTTAGAGTGTTTTTCTTTCCCACTTCTCTTTTTCCACTTTTGTTTCTTGCTGTTTTTCTTATGAGATTTCTTCTCATAATTATTCTCTACAAACATCACTTCAGCCTCTTTTTTAAAAGGATTCACCTCAACTATTTCTTCCATTAGAGAATTTAAAACCCTCTTTACAGTAAGTGATTCTCCACTAACATACTTAATTACCTTCTTCAATGCATTAAATTCAGAAGGTAATGCCTTTAAGATTACTACAGCTTGATGTTCCTCTAAAATTTTCTCATCTGTAGCTTTTAAATCTTGAACTAGCTTAAAGAAATAATCTAGGTTATCATCTAGGAAGAATGAAGTGTTCATCTTGTAGTTAGCAAGATTGTGAAGAAGTGTCATCTTGTTAGGAAGACACTTCTTGGCATACAATTCATCAAGTTTCACCCAAAGCTTTTGTGCAGTGTTACAATTCTGTATTTTTCTTATCACTGTTGTTGATAAGTGAAGCATTAACTTGTAATGTGTAAGTCTTTGCATCTTTAGCTTCGTTATAGGATCAGTCTCTAGGTTATACTGATCATCTATGGCACCATAACAGTTATATGACTCAAGAAGAGCTTGCATCTAGAGTTTCCAGATGGTAAAGTCTTCTTTACCAGAAAATACATCCATTTCCTTGCCTACCATGATTGTTGTAATGTAAAGAATATAAAGATTTTCACTTATTGACTTTTTTTATGAATCTTTGATGCTTGAAGTGTCCAAGAAATGCCCCAGGAGGTCTTGAATGCTCTGATACCACTTTCTGTTAGGATTTTACTGTTGTTTTGTTGTTCTTTTAAACACAAGACTGATAAAAGTTTGTCAATTTTGCAGATGTAATATGATTGCAAAAAAATAAAGAGACGGATTTTACTTGGTTCGATAGTGTATCATTATCTACATCCAAGGTTTCCACATGCAGTGGTGAATTTCACTATATGAAGGAGAAGAAGAACAAAACCGATACAGAGATTGTGTATTTCTCCACATATGCAAGAGCCTCCAAAGCTCCCCTAATACCCACAAGTTAGTACCCTAGCACTCTCTGATCTTTTTCTTCTCTCTGTTCTTGCACTCTCCAAAAAACTGAATAAAATATGAATTGAAATTGAAGTTTCTGTGTTGTGAGTTCTCGAAATGTCTCTGCTTGTCTGATGCTTCTATGTTGATTTATAGCTGATGAAGAAGAGAGACATGTGACTCACGTGAGTCACTTATTCATCTGCTTCTACCTGCGTATTGAGTCTTTCCAGTTACGTTTTGTTTAAACTTAAGCTGTAAGTGATACGGTAGTGTTTTGTGTATTATGCTTGAGACTTTAATAGTGAACGACTACGTATTGAGTTTCTTTGCTTCAGACAACATGTTAATGACTTAAGCCACTTATGCTTTTGACTTCAACTGTTAGATGCTTCGAGAAGTCTTCTCCCCCTTTTCTCTTCGACAACTCTCAGACACAAACACATATTTCACTTCTGTCTTCAATCCTTTCATGTATTTATGTAGATTTTGTGTGTTGATTGGTGGAGTATAAGTGATTTTCATCACATGATTCTTTCAACACCTTTTTAGAGATGCAATAGTTTTCTTCTGTCATATGCCCAACAATTAATATATCATTAAGATACAGTAACAGTATGATAAAATCACCACTAGTGTACCCCTTCATAAGGATATAATGGACAACATGAGTTTTCTTAAAGTGATGCTAAGCCATGAAAGAATCAAACTTCTTGTACTATCTTGATTCTTTTTTCAGACCGTAAAGACCCATTTTTAGTCGACACACTAAATGTTCTTTTCCTTGAAGTTTAAATCCCTTGGGTTACTCCATGTATATCTCCTCTTCTAGGTTTCCATGTAGAGATGTTGTCTTCGCATTAAGTTGTTTAATTTTCAAGTCTAAGTTAGAAACTAGACAAAGAACTACACAAATTGATGAAATCTTTATCACAGGTGAAAAGCTGTCTCCAAAATTAACTCCCTTTCCTAATTACACCTTTTGATGAAGATTCTAGCCTTGTATCTTGGTTATGGGTTATTCTCCTCATTCTTGAGCTTGCATGCCCATTTGTTTTTTAAGGCTCATTTGCCTTTGGGCAGCTCCACTAGATCATAAATGAGGTTCTTAAGATAGGATTGCATCTCCTTTTGTATGACTTTCAATCATTTTTCTTTATGAACATCAATCATGGCCTTAGCGTAGTGTCGAGCGTCCCTCTCAGTAGTTAGTGTAAAATACTCATTCGGGGGATATCTAGTAGAGGATTTTCTTTCTCTAATTGATCTGCACAACTAGGGTTGTTTCATATGTTCAGACTCCACAAACTTGACAGGTTTTGTATCATTTGTATCAGTTTATGAAGTATCCTTTATTGAAGACTCATTATGATAACATTACCAAATTCATTATAATTTTTTTGTGCCAATTTGTCCCTTTGGATTATTATGTACTACATAAGATGAATTATTATTGAAGTAGGTGTTGATCATGTGCTTAAGTATCTCTAGCCATTTGGAATCTTTGATGGTCTGACCTTTGAAAAATACAACATTTTAACTTCTCAAAATCTTCTTATTCACTGAATCTTACATTCAATAGCCAAACTCATCTTACAATGAGCCAAAATATATGCACAATTTTATCTTCAAATCAAGTATGAAGCATGCATTCTTAGCAATGTGAACTAATGTACATAGCAAAACACCTTAACATGGTCAGTATGAGATCTTCTTTTCTGTCCTTACTTTCTCTAGAATATCTCCTTCGAAAGGACTTGAGGGAGAGTGGTGGACAACTTAGGACATTCAGTGTAAAAGAGAATGTATAACATTCTTTCCTCGATATCCTAGTTCATTCTTTCAGTGATATTATCTAATTGTGGTATCTTTAGTGATGTTTTCTAGAGCTCGATGCAAAATGACTATCAATATGCTTCAAATAGGCTATAGACTATAGTACTCTTTACCATTATCAACTCTGATATATTTCAACATTTTTGCCTGTCTCTATTCTCCTAGGGTATGGAATTCCTTGAATGCCTTGAGTACATAATCATTTATATTCAACAAAGACATTCATCCCTTTCACAAATGGTCAACAATAAAAAGTGAACAAAAATGTAATACATCGCTTATTGATTTTTCAATCATTGAGCATACATCAGAATGCATCAAATTAAGAATATATTTTCTCCTACGTGACTGATTAGTTATGTGAAATGAGACTTTATGTTGTTTACTAGTCAAATAATAAGTGCATGGTTCAAGTGTTTTACCTTTCATCCTATGAAGGAGTTCTTTATGATCAAAGGTTAAAAAACCATTCTTGCTTATATACCCTAACCTCTTATGCCATAACTCTAAGTATGAGTTATCATGGGAGACATTAGCTTCTCCCTTGTAGAAGTTTGCTTGTTTAATATATAGTGAACCTTTCTTCCTTTCATGATGATCGTACTGTTACCTGAGAATTTCCTTTTTCCTATGCCAAATTGATTCACATAACCATGATTATTAAGCGATAGAAATAAGATTAAGGTGCATATTAGGGACATGTCTTATAGCTTTCAATATGAGTTTACACCTCATGATGGTCATCAAGATGACATTGTTGATCCATATAATCTTACTTGTTACTTGATTTCCCATCTTAATTATACCAAGGTCGTCACTTTAATACATTGAGAACAACTCTTTATATAGGGTGACATAGAAAACGGCACCTGAATCAATAATGCTTGAATTCATAGGCAATGTTAAAAAAAATTGCCTTCTCCAATAAGAAAGGCATCATTGTGATCTTTTTCTATCACAATAGTTGGGCTCTTCTCTTCTTTCTTCTTTAGGTCGATCTAGTCTAGCCTGAGAGTCCCATTCTTCAAATCTCTCTTTGGATTTTGACAATTAAATTTCTTGTGATCAAGTTTACCATAATAGTAGTAATTGACTTTTGGTCATGATTTGGACCATCTTCTTAACTTGTCACGACCTCTACTTCTACTCCTTATACAAGACTCACTTCTTCCCTTATTCTTGATAAGATTTGCCTTGAATTATATTGATATACCATATTCATATCTTTTAGCTTCTTCATTGAATAGGTTATTAATGACGGTGTTCATTGTGAGTTTTCCTTCGAAAGCTAAGTTGCTAAGTGTGACAACAAGAGTATCCTAACTCTTGAGTAGTAAACTAAGAAGCAATAAAGGTTGTAACTTTTCATCAACTTTGTTCGTTAATTTACAAGCCCTTTAAATATGTTTAAGTGCTCGACCATACCTTGACCATCTTTGAACTCCAATTTGACCAACTATCTTACAAAGTGGGGTTTATTTTTAGGCATCTTCTTTTAAATTATAGACTCAAGTTTTGTCTATAATTTGTATGCCTTAATGTAAATTGACACATCCTGCAAAAAACTTCGATCGATAAACTTATGGATTATATCCACTTCCTTTTAGTTTAAGAGCTCCTATTCTTTATCAATTTTCCTTATGATTTATTTATGTTTGTGATTAGCTTGTGCAAATCTATACAATATAAATGATCCTCCTTGATTGACTTCCAACATGAGTAATTCTTTGTGGTGAGTTTGAATATGTCAATATTATGAGTGATGGTACATTTCATTTTAATCACACAATAAAGTACTCTTTAAACTAAAGCTCTTATATTAATTTTGGAAAAAATCGTAATACTATGAAAACTATACCTTTTGTCTTTGTATGAGGAAAATGGGAACTCAAAAATAATATGAAAGTATGAGAGTGGTAGGGGAACACTAGAATTTTACATTAAAAACCCTCCAATATGAAGGAAAAAACATCAGAGTCGGAGGTTTAAAAGATTTTTCACTATAGTAGGATTAGAAAATTTTCTTCTATAGCTTAAACTAGAGACTAACTCAACTTCTCACCACGGATTAAAATGCTTAAATACTTCACCAATTTGTGGTAGATCACTCACACATTCAAGCTTAAGAAATTGGATATTTTCTCAAGCTCTTCACTCTTTAAAGGGCTTGAATATGTGAGTGTTCCACAACAAATTGGTAAAACATTTGAGCATTGCAATCCATCCTAAATAGGCTGAGAAGTTGAGTTAATCTCTAATTTAAGCTATAAAAGAAATTGTTCTAATCCTACTATATTATAATGGACGATCTTTAGAACCTCCAATCTTGAGATTTTTCCCTTCACTTCGTAGAGCTTTTCATGTAAAATTCTAGTGGTCTACTACTCTCTGGCATACTTTCATATTATTTTAAAATGCCCTTTTTAATCATACAAATAGAGAAAGTTTAGTTTTCACTTTATTACATTTTTTCTCAAATGGTATGAGAGCTTTAGTTTAAAAGAGTAATTTTCTTATTTTATTCAAAATGAAGGGTACCATCATTGATAATAGAGACATGTTTAAACTCACCATGAAGAATTCCTCCTATTAGAAGCCGATGATATAAGACCATTTATATTGCATAGATTTGCACGAGCTAATCACGAATATGAATAAGCCATAAGGAAAAATCAATAAAGAATGGGTGCTTTTAAACTAAAAGGCGATGGCTATAATCTATAAGCTTATCGACCAAAGCTTATTTATGCACATGCCTTTTAGTTTAAGAGCTCCCATTCTCTATCAATTTTTCCCTATGGCTTATTCATGTTTATGAATGGCTCTTTCAAATCTATACAATATAAATGGTCCTCCATCATTGGCTTCCAATATGAACAATTCTTAGTGGTGAGTTTCAACATGTCACTATTATGAGTGATGATACACTTCATTTTAAATTACAAAAGAAAATTATACTTTTAAAATAAAGTTTTTATACTCCTTTTGGGAAAAAAGTAATAAAATTAAAACTATTCTTTTCCTTTTTGTATGATTAAAATAGGCACTCAAAAATATTATGAAAGTAAGTAAGAGAGTATTAAGAGAACATTAGAATATTACATGTAAAACTCTCCATTATGAAGGGAAAAATCTCTAAACCAGAGTTCCAAAAGATCTGCCACTAATAGTAGGATTAGAACAATTCCTTCAGTGGCTTGAATTATACTATTAGTATACTAATAAGTATTTGACCACAACTAGACTCTACTTAGTAGACTATTAAGGTAAATTATATTTTTAATATTGTTATCATATTTGTAAATGGTAGGTTCATTTATGTGTCAACACCATATATAAGTGAAAAGTTGACAAACATGTTGGTCGAATGTTTAATGTATTGGAATATTGACACCAAGATATTTATCATAATAGTCAACAATTATAGCACGAATAATGCAATGATTGAAAAGGTGAAGAATAAGTTACATGTTAAGAACTTATTTGTAGCGCCCCCTCGCCGTAGGGTACGCATCGGGATACCCGTAGGTACAATCCAACGCCTAACCCACGATAATGGTGCACTACCCAAAAATAACTTACTAAAACCTGCATGGCATCGCAACAACAACACTCACAATATCGGAAATCACTAAATATTTAAAACT
>JANKYF010000001.1:35946839-35957375 GCA_029829435.1 Erythroxylum hondense
TTACATGTAATATTTAGATTTTTTTGTTTTATAATTTATTATACAAAAATATAATTAAAAATAATTATAAGGTAGAAGCTTTTTATCTAAACATTTAAATATCATTAAATGTTAAATACAAACGTTAACAAAAATAGTTATGTTCAAACTAAGAATTGTTTTCATCATCATTAGTACTTATGTCATTCGGGTCAAGTGTTTGTTTGACCATTTTTTCAAGCTTGGCTAACTTTCGTTTATTATATTCTGACTTTTGATTATTACAATCTAATTTAGTCTTGAGTGACTGATTTTGCTATTTAAGACGACCAACATATGCTAGTTTTGATAAGAATAAAGCAGTTGGTTTAGGGCTAAACGTAAGACCTTCAATGTAGTCGGATCTTGTACCAAGCACGTTGTTACAAATCTCATATACATTTAGCTCATTTCCATCAGACAATGATCTTTGCAATAACTCTTGCATCATTTTATAAATAAACTTATAATTTAAACAAAAATTTCTATTTACATATTTATTTTGTGCTTCTTCTGACATCCACCATTGACCTTCTTTATAGTGAGTGAGTTTGTATTGCGTGATCCTATCATACTCTTCTTCATATAGTTCCTTCTCACATTGTTTTATAAAAAATTTGAAAACATAATAAATAATATTATATTTACTTATATAATTATAACTTCCAAACAAAGAACTTAGATATTCATTTCATACGACAACAAATGATTTAGAGTCTTGGTTGTGAGGATTTTCATTTTTTTCCTCTGTTAATCTTGGCTTTCTCACACTCTTCCTAAATAAAGAGAATAAATAATCATCAAATTGTGTAACTAGGTTAATGGAAGCAAATGTGAAGAGAAAGAAGTCGAACCTTAACGTTAGCAGAAGCTCAATAATCATGCATTTGGCTTCAACTTTTTGGACACATCTATTCAGAAACATGTCTCCTTGCCTCATCATTAGAAAGAAAAGATTTGTGGTATTTATGTAGTCAATAATGATGATCCTTGGCTTTTTGTTTCAATAGTGAAGTCATGCAGCTTAAAACTTTAGGGTTGTCGATATCGACAATATTGAGCTTTACATGTGAACAACAGGTAAAAGTGAAAATTGTCTTTAAATAAATAAAAAAGGCATATAATTAAATAAGTTGAGAAATTACCGAAACTTTGTCGAAAACATTATGTAGCAAGTTTTCTTCCTTTAACCGCTTGACATGTTAGAGGCAAGGCAAAGCAAGGCAATTTAGTCCTGGCAATAACCCCTAGCTTATTACACATTTTTGTCGATTGGATATTGTCAACAGGACAACCTTGCAAGGTATCAATATATACAAACAACTTGTTATTCATTACAACATTCATACAATGCAACTCAGAACCTTTGGTGATACTTTTACCTCTTTTTCTGATGCTAGTATTAGAACCTGACAATAAAATAATAATGATAAGAAAAAATACATTAAACATGTAAATATATATTTGAGCATAAGTCGAATTATAGGTGGTAAAGATTAATAGACTTAAAGAGCCCTCAGTAATAGTTGAGGTAGATGGAGGTTGTTGTTGACTGGCTTCATTGGTGGATGAAGTCGATTATTGTTATTGTCCAGGGTTGGATTGATCTGGTTGTTGTGGGGGAGGAACAATTATGATAATTGCTACGTTCTTTCCTTTGTTTCTACCATGTGTCATTATATTGAATATCTATAACTCAAATATCAACATTATGTGTAAACATAAGTCAAACATCAATAATACGCATAAACATAACTCAAATATCAACAATACGCATAAACATAACTCAAACATCAACATTCCATATAAACATAACTAAAAAAATGAACATTCCATATTATCATAACTCAAATATGAACAATATGCATAAATAAAACTCAAACATTAGCAATCTGCATAAACATAACTCAAATATCAACATTCCACATTATCATAACTCAAACATCAACATTCTGCATAAACATAAGTCAAACATAAACATTTCGTATAAACGTATCTCACACAATAACATTCCATATAAACGTAAGTCAAATATCAACATTCTGCATTAACGTAACTCAAATATCAATAATATGTATAGACATAACTCAAACATCAACAATTCACATCAACCTAACCCAAACACCAACATTCTTCATTAACATAACTCAAATATCAACATTATGCATAAACATAAGTCAAACATCAACAATTCGCATAAACAAAACTCAAATATCAATAATTCGCATAAATATAAGTCAACATTAACAAACACTAAAAAAAAGGACTTTTTACATCTTTTTCTTTTTAGTATTGAAATTCCATTAAACATGTAAACTTTATTTACACATTCATTTATCCATTTTTTTAAATTAAATATTAAAATTCCATTAGACATGTAAACTTTACAAAAAGAACATTACATCTTTCAACCTTCTTTAATTGCACCTATGTTTAATTTGAAAAATATCATTACACATATGTTTAATTTGCAAAAAGAACTCCAACCTTCTAATATTAAATTCTAATAACCAAGCTTTTTCCAATAACTTTGAATGTGATTTAGATTGTAACACTAAATTCGAATACTAATACTAAATTTAATTAAATAAAAACCTAAGCTCCCAATTACAATAATAAGCAATGAAGTAAATATGCTTTGATGTAATCTAATTACAAAACAAATTACTTTGAAAAGTAATTCGTCCCCTATCAAAATAGAACACTAAAAACCTATGATAACTTTCATCGAATCAAAACAACCAATGTTATTACTAAACAAAGAAGAATAGACAATAAAAATCTAAGAATAAAACATAACCTATAACTTACCATTAATAAAAATTTAACCACTTTGTGGCAATGTTGGGCTCACGATAGTTTGTGAGTGATGAGAACTTCGATGGACAGTGAGGAGTAGGAGAAATATGATTTGTGAGTGACATTAGAGATTCAAATTGAACTTTAGTCAAACATCTTATGGGAAATAGTAAAACAAAGTTCCTAACACGTTTTCACCTTCAATGAATCCATTCAACACACATTACTGATAAGATCTTATCTTCTTATATTATTTGATATTATCTTCTTTGTTTTCGATTTATTTTAGTTCTTAATTATGAAAATTAATGTTTGTTTTGTTTTAGGATATGAAAAGTGGAGATTGCATTAAATTAGGACTCTATCGATGATAATCATAAATTTTTGATGAAGTGAAGAGATTGCTATGATGGATAAGGTTGATCAATTGAAGAGTTGGAGTTTAATTGGGAAACTTCTTCTTATCTCTATCATGTAAGAATTTGAATTTGAATTTGTTTTATATTAACATCTTTGAAATTTATAATTAGATTAGGATTAGATTAGAAAATCCTATAAAAGGGATGTTCCTTATAGCAGAAAGAGCAAGGGTGGACAAAGTGGAAGTGAGAATGTCAGCTTAAGTAATGCAACACAATTATTTATCTTTGTTCCATTTTTGTTATTATAGCAAAAGCCATGTGTGGCTAAACTCATCGTTCTAATTTAAGGGGATTTGATATTCTAGTTGTAACCTTGTGAGGTTTTGTGTTCTTAACTTTTATTCCTATTTTAATTCAAGTATTTTTTGTTTTGAGTTCTCATATTTTATAAATGATTATTATTTGGTTAATCTAACAATTTAATTTAATATTAATTATTTTATCGCTATCTAGGAATTTAATGATCCGTAATTGTCATGAAAGATTGGTACAAGTATCAAATAGGTTATTTATGAATTCCATATTTAAGTTATGATAAATAAGAAAACTAAATTGAATAATTGCAACTATCTCGATTGTTTAAGTTAAGGTTAGTCTTTTTCACTAAACTTAGTGCTATCATTTATTTGATATATAATGCTATCACACCCAGTCAATGGATGATAAGTATTAGTTTGGATGCTAGGTTTGAATTAATTAATTTAGAAAAATTTGAGACTTATTATGACTATTCTAATATGCTTTGGACTAATTGCTTGAATCATGAAAATATTCCTTTTAGACCAATGATCAATGTTACAATTATATGATATCTTTCCTTTGAATCAGATCTTGGTAATCTTGACTTTGTCACTTTTATATTTAGTTGATTTAATTTGATTTCTTATTAATTTTAGTTAATCAGTTACTTAAACAAAATCCCTTTTTAATTTTATTTCTTAAATTAAGAAACTAATGTTTAGTCTCTAGATATTCGACTTGGTTTCACGATTACTACAAAATGTTTGGAGAATCAGAATTATTTTGGAGGCTTTGATAACCTGACCAAAATTTACTGCCATTATCAGGGATTAGTTTCTTAGTTTCTTTGCATTTTTATTTTTATGGTTATTGCTAACCTCTTGTCTTGTATGACTTGTGTTTCTTAGACAGGTAAATTGCAATATAATCCCAAAATTAAGAAGACAATGAGTTGTGTAAGAAAAGAGACTAAGCAAGGAAACATTCGTTCACCTTAGACTTGAAAGTTAAAGTAGATCTAACAATTGGAAAAGACTTTAAGTTTCAGAAAGAAGATGAAAAGATGAAAAATCTTAACCCTAGAGCATTGCAGGAGTTAGCAACATCGAATTTGAATCAACAACCTTTATGCATTCAATTTCTAGATGTTGAGGTCGATTTCGAATTGAAATATGGTTTGATTCACTTACTACCTATTTTTTATGGTCTTGCAGGTGAAGATCTGCATAAACACTTAAAGGAATTTTATGTTGTATGTTCTGGAATGAAACCATAAGGGGTGATAGAAGAAAAAAATTAATCTCAGGGCCTTTCCATTCTCATTGAAAGGTAAGGCAAATGATTGACTATATTATCTTCCACCTAGCTCAGTAATAACATGGAACAAGATGAAAATAATATTTATGGAGAAGTTCTTTCCTATATCAAGAGTAGCGCGTGAATATCAGAAAGGAGATACGTAGGATAAGACAAATTGTACGAGAAACATATATGAATACTGGGAAAAGTTTAAGGAGCTATGTGCTAGTTTTCCACATCATCAGATTCCTGACCAACTCTTGATTCAATATTTTTATGATGGATTAGATCGAAGTACGGTCAGTGCATCTAGTGGAGGAGCTATGGTAAACCAGAAACTTGAGGTGACCAGATAGTTGATATCAATTATGACTGAAAATTCTCAACAATTTGGGACAAGGATGGATGAAGCTGTTAAGCATGTGAATTAGGTGAGTGATACGCACCTTGAGGATAAAATTTCTAATATAATTGCTCTTGTTCATCAAATGGCTATAGGTCAATTGGAATCATCAAGAGTGTGTGCACTATGCTCATTCTCTGGACATCCTAAGGATATGCGAACTACATTGCAACAAGACTCTCTTTAAGAAGCTAATGCAATAGGGGGTTTCCCTAGTCAACCTCATTGAATTATGACCCATATTCCAATCACTACAATCCCGGATGGAGGGATCATCTAAACTTGAGCTATGGAAATCTAGAAGGGTAACAACGACATCAATCTCACAATTTTAAACAACCTCAAACTCCTATATATGCTCAACCTCATTCTTCAAATTCAGGTATGACTTTAGATGAAATTGTTAAGGCATTTGCTAATAATACTTAACAATTTTAATGGGAAATAAGGGCAAGCATTCCAAACTTAGGATATCAAATCACTCAATTACCTACCTCAGTAAGTAAATTGGAAGCATAAGCATTAGGAAAATTACTTTTCCAAATGGTGGTGAATCCTAAGGAGAATGTGAGTACAATGACTTTGAGAAGTGGTAAGGAAATTCAGTCTGGAACTTCTTTACCAATGGAGGTAGAAAAGCACAATGATGGAGAAAAGAAGGAAGAACTTCCAACTCAAGAATCAATAAAGGTAAGAAATGATTTATCTTCATCAATATCAATTAATGGACATGTACCTCTTTTTCCTAGCAGGTTGGCTAAACCAAAAGAAGGTGAACCTGAAAGAGAGCGCCTAGAAACCTTTTAAAAGGTTTATATCAATATATCGCTTCTTGAAGCCATCAAGCAAGTTCCCAAATATGCAAAATTCTTGAAGGAGTTGTGTACAAATAAAAGAAAGTTGAAGGACAACGAGATAATAATTTTGGGTAAAAATGTATCAATTGTAATAAATAGGAAATTACCGAAAAATGCAAAGATCTAGGTATGTTTACACTTCCATGTGTTATTGTAATAAGAAAATTGAGCGTGTCATGCTAGATTAGATGCATCTATTAATTTCATGCCATATTCAATTTGTCGAGCTTTAAATATGAATTCTTTGCAAGAAACTAAGGTTATTATCCAACTAGCTAATTGTTTGTATGTGCATCCTATTGGTGTTATAGATGATGTTTTAGTCTAAGTTAACGGCTTGGTATTTTCAGTGGATTTTTACATCTTGAAAATGGATGGAGATTATGTTGAACATTCAGCTTCGATTTTGTTGGGTAGGTCATTTATGAAGACGATCAAGACAAAAATTGATGTGGATAAGGGTATTATATCCATTGAATTTGATGGAGAGATAGTGAACTTCAATATTTTTGAAGCAATGAAGCACCCAAATGATTTTCAATCTGTTTATCATATGGATATTGTAGAATCATTTATGCAGAATATGTTTAAGGAAGAAAGTGATGAAGATGAGTTAGAACTTAAAGCTAAATTGGAAGTGAACGAGCAAGTTGATGAAACTAATGAAGTTGTAGAACCATTGTCAGTAATGCTAATAGATTCGAAAACTTTGAATTATGAACTTACTATAACTCGCAAGAAAATCTTACCTTTTATTTTACAGATTTCGAAGATAGAATTGAAGGGGTTGATTGATTGCCTAAAGTATGTCTTTTTAGGTGATGGAAAGTCATAACTTACAATTATTTCAAAAAGGTTGACTAAAAAGCAAAGGGAAGGGCTAGTAACATTACTTAAGGAGTACAAAACTACAATTACATAGAAGTTGGAGAGAAAAAAGCCACGTTGAGCATAATGACGTTAAACAATTGCGCTTTTTGGGAGGCAACCCACAATATGATAGTTTTATTTTATTTTGTTTTAGTTCTATATAGTTTGCATTTGTTTGGTTTTTAAACATAATTTATTAGTTTTAAAAAAAGGTCTTAAAATTCCATAGTGCTAAATCTCATAAGGCAAGATCTCACTTTATGTGATTTAGTGTTCTAGAGTGTAGACCTTAAAATTTCAGACTACTAGATTTCATAAAGCGAGATCTCGCCTTGTGTAATTTAGTGATCTGGAATTCTAGACTACTAAATCTCGTAAGGCAAGATCTCGTCTTATGTAATTTAGTGTTTTAGAAATTTTAAAAATTTAAAATATAAGATACTTAATTTTATAATCTCTCATTTAATTAATTATGTTATTTACTTAATTATTTTTTTAAAATAAAAACTATTTGTTTTTAGTTTTCGTAGGAAATTTCAAAACATTAGCCAAGCTACATCTCACGCAGACCAGCCGCCTCTCTCCTCACCAACGCCACAACTCAGCATTCCACCCACGCATTAGTAGCAATAAACACAAACCAACGTTACAGGAACTCCACCTAAGCTATACAACACCCACACAACCAGTGCACACCCAGACCACACCATAGTGACGCAACCTAGCATCCACCTTACAAACCACCAACACACCAGTAGCTCTACTATACATATCCAGCAGCAACGCCCAATGACGCTGACCCAGCCTCCTCACTCAGCCAACACCACTCCGCCCATTCAAGGCACACCTGAGTTTTGCTTCCATAAACCCCCCTCCACACATAGCATAATTGTGTTTTTTTTAATTCCATAAACACCCAGTTAACCTGCAACGCAAACAACACTCCTCCATCAATGCATAACACTAAGTCAACAGGATAGAGGGAAAAAATTCACACGGCGAGTAACGACATATTATGGGACATTCTAAAGCTAACACTAAGACCGTAGCAAATGAAAAATCTGCTACAAACTCTGAAATCAATTCCAAAAAGAAATGTGTGCTTAGATGCTCACAATTTAGTGGAATCCTCTATTATTTATTTTGTTGGATTATTTTTATTGAGCTGTGAGTATTTTATGCATACATTAGGGACAATGTATGATTTAGGTATGGGGAGCGAATGTTTATATTATGATGAATGTTGTGATTTGTGCTTAAACTCGTGATATGTTGATTCATATATTAATTATTCCTCATGATAGCTTCATAATTTTCTGATTGTTGTTTATAAATAATCCTTAAGTTATGATACATTTTTAGTTTAAGATCTAATGAATGAGAGAGACAAGCATGATTAGTGTTTTCATTGAATTATTTCAAGTATCTCATTGTTTTTGTTTAATGAAAAGTGTGCAAGACTTGATGCATTTTTGATACCTACTTGAGCTTTAAGCTTAAGAGCATTCATCGTATATATGTTCATACATATCTTTTTGTTATGTGTTATCAAACATAGCTTGTTTATGTTAGAACTTGCTTTTGAATACGTGTTGAGACTACATTTTGATGAATTTGTGTAAAGATGATGAGGGCATTTAGGATAACCATTTTTGACCTAAATAACCCACCTTAATTTTTATCCCCAGAAAAACAATTTCAGCCTACCCTTTCTTTTCTTGCATAATAACCTTGTTACAAGCCAAATTTATCCTTTTTGTTGTTGATATCCTTAATGACTTTGAACCCCTAAATTGAAGGAATTGTATCAGTTTATTTTCATAGGATTTGACTATTTTCGTTAAAAGTAAATTAGATGATTTAAGTTGCATTGTTTCGATTTTTTATAGAATAGAGGAGAAGTCTCTCTCTCTCTCTCTCTATATATATATATATAAACAACAAAATCTCCTCTTTCACATTTTTGTTTAAAAAAGGAGAAAAAAGAAACAAAAAAGAAAAAGGGAAAAAAGAAAAGAAAAAGTGATTGAAAGAGATGCTATTTGAATTAAGTAAATTTTGATTTAAGTTGAAATTTTTGTGTATAAGTTTGTATGATTCACTTCAATTTATTTAGCCAAAAAGCTTCTCCTTGTCATACCTTACCTAAGCCACTTTACAACCCTGATAAAGTCCATTTGATTTATACATTAAGTTTATTTTGTTTAGTGGTGGAGATATGATTTTTGAGCAAGCTTATGAAATAACTTGTTGTGTTTTGATTTAAGAGCTTAATAAACCCTAGATACTTTGAGCATATGTAGTGAAATCCTTGTGAGAGTGTCAAGTCATGTTCATTTGATTTTGATGGAATTCATGTGATGCTATGTTTTAACAATTTGTCCTATGAGTGCTTATTCTCTCGATTGTTATTGTATCTTAACCCTTAAATGTGAATTAGTTTTTGAATATTTCTGGATAACATGAAAGGAGATGAAAAGTTGTTATGAAGATGGTTAACATATTGAATTGATTTATGCTTGAGGATAAGCAAAAGTCAGGTGTGGGGAAATTTGATAAGATATTTTCTTACTATATTATTTAATATTATCTCATTTGTTTTCGATTTATTTTGGTGCTTAAATATGAAAATTAATGTTTGTTTTATTTTAGGAGATGAAAAGTGGAGATTGCATTAAATTGGGACTCTATTGATGATAATCATGAATTTTGGATGAAGTGAAGAGATTGTTGCGATGGATAAGGTTGATCACTTGAAAAGTTGGAGTTTAACTGGGAAACTTCTTTTTATTCCTATCGTATAGGAATTTGAATTTGAATTTGAATTTTTTTTAAATAGACATCTTTAAAAATTAGAATTAGATTAGGATTAGATTAGAAAATCCTATAAAAGGGACATTCCTCACAACAAAAATAGGTTCTCTCCTCTTACGTTTTTTGCAATCCTTTATCTTTTTTCTATTTTTGTTATTATAACAAAAGTCATGTATGGCTAAACTCATTGTTCTAATTTAAGGGGATTTGATATTCTAGTTATAACCTTGTGAGGTTTTGTGTTCTTAACTTTTATTCATGATTTAATTTAAGTATCTCTTTCTTTGAGTTCTCATATTTCATAAATGATTAATAGTTGATTAATTTGATAATTTAATTTAATATCGATTATTCTATAGCTATTTAAAAATTCAGTGATTCATAATTGTCATGAAGGATTGGTACAAGTAGCAAATAGGTTATTTATGAGTTTCAATATTTAAATTATGATAAATAAGAAAACTAAATTGAATAATTGTAGCTATCTCGATTGTTTACTTTAGGGTTAGTCTTTTTCACTAAGCTTAGTGCTATCATTTATTTGATATAGATGCTATCACACACAATCAATAGATAAAAATTTTTGGTTTTGATGTTAGGTTTGAACCAATTAATTTAGTAAAATTTGATACTTACTATAGCTATTCTAATATGTTTTGGACTAATTGTTTTAATCATGAAAATATTCTTTTTAGACCAATGATCAATGTTATAATTAGATTAGATCTTTCATTTGAATTAGAGCTTGGTAATCTTGACTTTATCACTTTTATATTTAGTTAATTTAATTTGATTTCTTATTAATTTTAATTAA
>JANKYF010000001.1:35966553-35978566 GCA_029829435.1 Erythroxylum hondense
TCAAGCTCTCCAAGGACAAAGGTAAGAGCTAGCACTCTTTAATTTGTTCTAGCTATTCCCGGGTCAAAGGGTTTGTCTCGGTTAGGTTCTCCGATCTCTGCGTGGATACCGTTAGAGACGGTCTCTTTTGGCCGTTATGGTTTGAGTTTGTTGTATAGACACATGAATCCTTCCTGGCTTTCGGGAAGGTCCCGGAACAAAAAATTTTTGTTTTCCGCACCGTGGGCATGTGATGCTCACACCGAAATTTTCCTACATATGGTTCATCTTTTCATATAGCATAATCAATGTCCATACACCCTAATTGGAGGATAATCCTCTCTTTCCATATTTTATAGTTATCATCATTCAATTCGGGAATATCACATTGAATATCAGAAAAATTCAAAGGTTGAATAACTACAAAAAATTCAAAATACATACGTGCTTATGTCACTAAATTTATTAAAGCAAAGAAACACGTATCATGTTTTACCAATGTTAAAACATGCGAATATTTCAAATATGAATCACATAACAATTAAATCTGCCTGTGGGCTAAGCTTTAATTAAAAGATTCATATATACTCTTTTATGATGAAACTATCAAATTATATTCTTTTTCTTAATACATGTGGGTAAATTAAGAAAAAGACAATTTGCTATTTTATCTTAATTAATCATGCAAATATAATAAATCTTCCTGTGAGAAAAAATTCGTTATATTTAAATATGATTAATTACAATTTGTGTCATTTTACTATATGTGATCCATACCATATAGTATATATTTTTAATTAATCAAAGATGATGTGGCTAATCTTTAACTAATTAAAAATATATTGATCACATGACACCTCATTTTATGCAAAACTATGAATAGTAAAGGTTCTACGTAATCCTTTACAATTTATTATACTTAATCAATATCATATATTTGCATAAATATAATGCAAATATAAATATATATGAATGAATTTAAAATCAAACAATGATTTAAATCATGTAATTTAATAAAATTGGGCTAATATGTCAAAACTAAAATATTTATAGGTTCTATACATAAATACAAAATAAATATGGACCATAATGTAAATACAGTATATTTTACACTACCATTATTATGTTCCATTTATGGTTGACCAATATAAACTTAAAATTTCCAAATGAACCCACGGCTTCTCCATAATTCATCTTGGTCAAGAATTCATGCAACAATAAAAGCAAATGATGGGCCCCTTGAAAAGTTTTTAATGTTAACAAAAAAATATGTTTACTGCTGTAAAACTTAAGGTTGCAATAATGGCCACGAAAACAAGATCATTTACTCAAAACTTTCCAAACAATGGCCCACACAAGATTTCTGCAATATTTACTTAAAATTGTCCAAACAATGGCCCACGCAAGATTTATGCAATTATCATAAGTTTCCATGTAAAGGCATGAAGCAATGAAAGCAAACACCAGTTAACGCTTATAACCGTGGGTCTGTGAAATAATAAAGGTTATGCTTAACCCATGAAAGCAAGGCTTTTTGCATCCTTTATTCAAAAACTGTGCAAACAATGACCCATGCATTTAGAAGTTGCGCAGTGTCGATACACAAACAATTAAAGCACACATGGTGGGCCATGTTGATAATTTGCAATTTAGCAAATAATGAAAAACACAATCTTTATCTTCAGCCTCTTGACGGGTCGACGTTACCCACTTCCAACCCATATTCCAAAACCAATTATATCTTAGCTTTTTAAACTCTATTTTTAATGATTCAAAAGTCATTTTAAGCAGAATTACATTTTGCATAGTATAGTAACTCCTCCAACATCAATATATGCAACAGAAAAAAATAAACCCAATCATGCATATAATTACAGAAAATTAATTACATCAAGGCAGAGAAAAGTTTTGCTCTGATACCAAATGTTTGATATGATAATAATTTATATACATGTGTCTGTTATAGAAAAATAAAATTGTGGAATGTTATTATGTACCTCCTGTTATTGATGTTGAGAGATCTCGAATAAATATGAAAGGGCTCTTCTAAGCTTTTAACAAATGTAAATAATGGTGTATGCAGAATAATTGCTAAGCCTAGGGACCCAATCTCTTTATATTCTTTGTTGTTTTCTATCAAAACAACAGAAGGACATAATGGTTCAAGTGGAAGGGCATAAAAGCCCATCTCGAACTTTGTAATAAGAAAATTCAGTAGGATGTTATAGAGTATCGTTAGCATTTAATAGAGGACAGTCGGGGGTAGTCGTGATAGTACATCGACTAGCCCATTCTCTATGATTGGTCGATACACAATTTCAAAGTCATACCCCCCGTCAATTTTGTAATCCATCATTGATGTTCAGGGATTTGTATAGTTTAGTTGATCATGGATTTCAAACTTTGATGGTCAGTTTGTATGTAAAATTGCAGCCAAGCAAATGTTGCCTCCATTTATGAAGTGATTTATTGATGGCAAAAATTTCCCTTACATAGGTAGATGCAATTTGGAGACTAAGAGGTAACTCTTTACTAAAGTAGGTGATTGGATGTCCTTGTTAAGGACTGCGCCAATGTCGCACTCTGATGTATCAGTTTGTATGAGAAATGAATCTATAAAATTTGGAAGTGCAAACAGTGGGATGACTATAAGTGCCTGCTTTTAAGGAATTAAATACTGCGGTTGCCTTTGGATTCCACACAAAAGCATCTTTCATCAGGAATTGGTCGAGGGGAGTAACTATGGAGGAATATTTATTTAGCCAAGAAACGGCGACAGTAGCCAGTGGTGCCGAGAAATTCGGGAAGGCTTTTTACTAAATTTGGAAGGCGTATTTTAATACCTGTAGGTGTTCAAGGTGTTGTTCTCGTGAAGAGCTATATTTACAGAACGTTTATATTAAAGCTTATGTTAACAGAAAAAGTCACACGTAGCATAAAATAATATTATTTTAACGATATAATGGGTCTCACTCTATCACTTAAGCACCACTTGATACTATAGAACTTATATTTTAAAAATTATTTATTAAAATTCTTAAGCTATTAAAATACGAGGGACTCATTTTTAAATTTAACCTAAATTTAATTACCTAAACTAATTAATTGTACCATTAACTGCCCTAATTAATCTTTTAACTAATTAACCCTAAAGTTTAAAAATCTACTAAAATCCCTAACCTAAATCCCTAATCTCTAATCCAGTTAAATCCTTAAATTCCTTATCTCACCAGATACTCAACATCTCCGCCTTCCCCTTCGATGGGTTGTCTCTCTCCTTCATTGCAAAGTCTCCCTTTCGCCGCCCTTTACTGCCCTTGACCACCTTCATTGTCGCTGTCATTCACTAGTGCTCCACTTGGCTCTTGAGAGAGAGAAGGTAAGTCTCTTGCTCTGACCGTATATCCACAAAGAATTGAAACCAACAATCGAGTTTCCTAGAGCTGCTATCTTATGTTTCTTACCCCCAATGTTTTCCCAAACAGTGTGATTGAAAAGTTTTAGCTTTTCAATTATATAACATAATTTGTCACTGTCTTTCATGCTTGATCATATCTACAACTGTTTTATACGTGCTTCCACAAATTCTTATGAAGGTTTAATCAATTTGGTCATTTTTTAAAATATATAGCAGCTTATAGACAAATTCATAATAGAAGGTATATATGATTGGACCATCTCTGCGCATGTGTATATATATATATATATGCTTACAAGAACATGTATGGATCATCTCTGTATTTGGTGTAAGCATATGAAGACACCCAATATTATAATTATGACAAACATTTATCATATGTTAGTTACTAGTCTTCCATTTCAATTTGCAAGTTAAGAACACAAGGACTAGCTGCATATATACGTGGGATATAGGCTTAAAAGTTGTATCATATAGCATAATTTCTTGAGATGTATAGGGAAATAACAATATCATTTAAGAATGAACAAAAAAGATTTAATAATAAAAGCCTTATTTGTAATACAGAATTTCTCATCACATTCTTAGAAGAAAAATGGTTAATTATGTTTTATTTTTTTGGATTGATGTTTTCTTTCTTGGAAAATTTACATTGTGATTTTCTTTAGTATCTATGCGAATGGAATCGTCATCATCTACTAATACAACAATAAATTCAAATATGGAAAGTATGGTTTACTACTGGGGCTAAAAGGCCCTCTAAAGACTTCGTAGAGTAATTATAATTCTAGTTGGAGATTCTTTAGATGCCAAAACTATTTGGTGAGAATTTATCTATTATTTGGTTAAAAAGTTGTGTTTAAAGTTTATATAATGAAATAAAATATTTTAGGTTGGGAGATGCAAATTTTTCAAATGGTACAATGGCAGATTTATCGAGAGATCCATTGAAATGATTCAAAAATTAAAGAAAGGGGTTAAAACAAGCATAATGAAGGAGTTTAAAACAAAGAAAGCTCGTTAAGGAGGACATAAATTTATTGAGAAAAGAGAAATAGAAAAGAAATTTTTTTAATGAACATTGTAATAGGATTCTTTGTAGTTTTGGTATTTGTTATTTTCAACTATATTAAAGGAAAATTGTGTTGAAACTCATTTATATATGAATTATGTAATGTACAACTATATTATATAAGAATTATTTATATATGAACTATGTATTGGTAGTTAATTATTTTTCAACTTTTCTTGTTTATGAAGCAACGGTTAATTAAGCAAAATAAACATTTGCATATAAAATCAATACACATTGAAGAGTTTAGTCCATATAAATTGAAGGTAAAGTATAAACATGACATTGATTTGATTTATGTAAATTCTGCAATTCATATTGGTCAAGCGAAAAAAGATATGTGAAATATGAACAATTTGTCTATACAAAACAAACATTATTAATATTATCACTATGTCAATAAAACATGCATCTAAAAGCCAATGAGACAACTATCAAAAAGTCAAAGGCATCATTAATCGATAATGTTTCCCTCGTTTATAATTGACTGCAAAACTTATTCTTTTGATAATTATGTTAATGACATTCTCCTTTTAATATCTTGAGCTTGTAACTATTTTGAAGTAATATTATAGTGTCCTATGAATTGTAGACCCCTTAGTTTAAATGATTACTAGTATGTGTGTGGAGTAACTTCTCAAAACTTTCTTTTACTAGCATGTTCAGAGGTACCAATACAGCAATTTGAAGATAAAATATTAGAAATACATTTGCTAATTATTTTAGCTAAGATAAATTGATAAAAAAAAACACATTCCTTACAATATCACTTTATTGACTTGAACTAGCATTATCATAAACTTTGTTTACACCGGTTAACTGTTTTTATGCTGAAAATAATTTTTTAAGTCATTAAAGCTCAAAATAATTGATTAAAAAAAGAATAGTTATATATCTATGAAGATGCCTCCGTGACAACTTGATTAAGGCAATGATAAAAATCAGTTATTGCAAGTTTTATAAACTGTATTCATATGATTAAAGTAAGGTACACATACTTATGAAAAAAGACCCAACAGGCATTTGAGTCATCCTTGTTGCATTTTCTAGAATTATGACCAAAATTTTCACATTTCTAAAATCTTTGCACTTGTTCTTTCTAGGTCAATTTGCTTGGATTTTTAATTTTTTTGACTCATTTTGCTACCTCCTTCTTGCAATTTTCTATCTACTAGGCATAACTCTTTTAGTTGGAAGATGTATCGCCTCTGCATTAGTTGAAGTCCATAATATTTCACCTCTAACAATTTATAATATATGTTCATATAAACTTATGAACCGACCCTTCTTATAATATGAATCTACGAATGTGTTACCATTATTCTAATTGTCTCAGCATGCTAATCACTAGTATGTCCCTAACCAGAAGAGTCCATCTATTAAAAGTTTCATCCATATAGTTGTTAACTATCAGGCATTTGAATTCAAAGGCTGAAGCGCATCTAGGCCTTATTTTGTCAAGCATCTTTAGTTGCTAGTTGAAATCTTCAACATAGGTAGACTATGTATAATTCTATAACTATCTTCAAAGATCCTTTCCTTTCCAACTTCTATACTAATTATGATGTCTATGTATGGCATACATTTGCTAAGCTACATTTGACAAAGTCTTCTCTATAGCCCTGAACAGTACATAAACCAAATTAAATAAACATTATGCATATTAGAAATGACTGTAAGTACTTTACCATCATCCAATTCCAAATTAAATGCTAACAATTTTATGAACCAAGTCCACGAACTTATGTTTTCTACCTCCACTATTGCCTAGGCCAATGAATATATTCCTCTATCACTATCCTTACCTACTACACTCAACAATTAGCCTTGAAACTTCATCTTTAGGAAACAATCATCAATCTCAAATTTTGGTCTTAAATGCTTCCATCCTCTTTTCTTGGCATAAAATAAATGTATAATCTTCTGAACTACAATAAAATATAAAGAAGTGTTAATATAATGTATAACATAACAAAATGAAATATATACAAGTTAAAGAAAATTTTGATTTATCAATACCTGTAGCAATGAACTCTCTTGATTCTTTGATAATTATAACTCCACCGTTGATCCACGATTGCTTATCTTCAACTCATACATAACCTTGTAACTTCACATATTCATTAATATAATTTGTTACTCTCTCTTTCCTCATTCTCATCTTTGCTCTTCTAAACATGCTTCATCAAACAAAAACATTGAGTTTTTCTCTATACTTTTGGAGCATTTTCTTGGTTGAAATACTTGGCTACTTAAGAATTCTATCTTTGAAGTGTCTTATCAAGAATTGGTCAGAAACCAATTTTGATTTGTTTGTTGTGACGCAATTGTGATCAGGTTTGTAAACTTTAACTTTGAAACATCTACCATTCTTATCATATCTAGCATACAAAACCCATGGCATCCATCAATACACCCAATTTTGATTTGATTACTCTCACAATTTTTAAACTATAAATTATGTCTTGTTTATACTATATATTCAACAATAATATCTTTAAATTCTTTTACAGTTTTAAACTTCATTCTTAATATAACATCTCGTTTCCATACTAATAGAACCCTAAAATACGATACATGTGAGATATTAATGAGAGATTAGAAAAGTGCATTTCATATTCAAGCATAATGTTAGCATACACACACATGAACTGGAATATTGCACACATTACAATGATTTGTTCATACACTCATTTGACATCTTCTGGGTATAAATGATTGTTTTAATATGATTATGATATGAATAGAACATATTTTGCCTTAAAAATTGAACTGGTGAATTAAATTATTTATTTAGAATTTTTGGTGATAATTGAGAATTTTTTGAAAGTGTGGGTATTTTTCGACTAGGAAAGATGCCAAGTAGCAAGACAATTGATAAATGACAGTAGAAAGAAATGTCATGACAGTTTAAATTATTGATAAGTGACATTAAGATTTAATAACAAGTGTCATTGAAAATTGGGAGACAATTGGATTAAAAATTGGAGACAAATGGACTAAGCAACAAGTATTATTTAGCATAAACATTTAAGTGGAAGGTGTCATGACACCCACCAAGTATTTTAAAACCACATTATTATTCTATTGAAAGACAATTTCATGTCTTTCATTCCTACTAAAAACACTCTTATCTCCTTCATTCTCCCCTTCATCTACGAAACTCTTACCGCTCTCATCATGTTGATTTTTTGTCCAACTCTTTCAATTTGTTTCTTCAAGATTCGTTGTCTTCTCCATCTTGTTACTAAAAGACCTAACCCTTCTACCTTGAATGATGATGATGATCGTGTATGTTGGAGAAGCTAGGGATAAGTGTGATTTGAAGATATTAAAGCTAAACAAGTATAAGCATTAACTTTTCTTGATTTGTTGAATGAAGCATATTTGATAATAGTTAGAAGTTAAATGGACATAAAATGATATTTTATGTCTACTGGAATGTGGGTAAAGAAATGAATACATTGATGTCTTGCTTTTACGTGTATGATGATTAATGATTCATAAACTGATGTAGAGTTGATTTAAAGTTAGAATAAATCCTATAAAATGAGGTAGAAAGGAGTGCAGAAAATTTGATTTGTGAGTAGATATTTCATGTTCTGTTTTTGGTGTATAAAAATATAGATCATTAGTTGTTTTAGAAATAGATTAGATTGAGTATTGAAGTTAAAGAAAAAAGTGTAGTGTCTTGAAAATAGAAGAACTAGGATGAAAGTTTAGACATAAAATGATAGTGATGATGAAGAGTGCTGGAAAATGTGCAGATGCAATATTTTCACTGAACATACATATGCATTTTAGCCATATCTTGATATGTAGACATCCAAATGGGATGAATGTAAGTTTAAATTAAACTAGAGGCATATGGATACAAATTTCATGAAGTAATTCGATTTTGAATTTTGTCTCTAAGATTTTCAAAATTTGGTTTGAAGTTGAGTTTTTGTATTCTATCGTGGTTTGGGAACATTGTGTAGTATTTTAGGTATAACTTGTAGAATACTGAACCAAATTGTATGAAATTAGTGTCATTAAAAACTTAAGACATAAATAAACAATTGTTTAGAAGAATGTTTTGCCTAAATCGTTCATTTTTCATGTCAAAATGACCATGAAAAATTGACCCAAATGTTTGTTTTAAGAAGAGCCAGAAGGAAGCTTGAATAAAAGGTAGTACACGATCATGCACAAGCATAATCGTGACAAAATAGGCCATTAAGTGATTGCACAATCGTGCACAATTGTGACAATAGAGGATCAATTGGAAGTGCACAATCGTGCACAGTGAAGTTATACTGTTGTTTGATAGCTTTGAACACCCTTCACTCTTTTGACCATAACTTCTCCTGTAGACCTCCGATTGACTTGAAATTTGGACTACAAACTCCTCACACATTGCTCTTCCTCCACATCAAATTTTATTGTCATTTGAGTTAATTAAGAATGGATTGTTTTTTACTAAATATTTAAGTCTGGAATTTTGGAGATGTTATATGAATGAATGAGAGTTTGGGTTTTGTATGAACATATAATGTTATAGTGACATTGGTAAATGATTGATTGATGATATTACAATTTATTGAGGTGTTAACCTAAGTTCAAATTATATATATATGAGTTTTGAAGTATGAATGATCATAAGATGTGAATTATAGAAATATATCTAGAATAGTCATTGAGCATGCATTATACACAACACATATACATATGTATGTGATTGAGTGTTCATAAGATTGTGCAATTAATAATGTGTAAATGTGTATTGCATAATGATGATACAGGATAGAACGTCGTTTCCAAATCATGGAAGCTAATGTTAATCTGGAGTGTACTATGAGTCGACCTAGATGGTCTCATTTTATTGTTTGCTCTGTTTTACATTTCTGCATTTAATTACTACTAATATGATTGATATGCAATGTGAATGTGTTGATTCTGGACCTTGAAAGTTCGAGGCATTTGATGTATGAACTATATATATTGAAAGTGCTCGTTGTATGTGAATCTAACTGAAATAAATGTACTCAACATTTTTGTTAAATGTCGGACTAAGGTCCGATGATAAATGTGTTCTGAATATGAAACTGAAATCTAATGACTGTTGAAAATATGTAAATGTGATGCATTTTATTACATGAATGCATGAAAGATAAAGACAATTGTGATCGGAATCGCCAGTAAAAAGAACTTAAAGCTTAGAATGTGAAAAGAGCCTTTGGCTCAGTTGCTATTGTACCCGATATCCACTAAGAGATATGGGATATTATCTAATATAACTCAGTATCTACAAGAGATATAAGCTAGTAAAAAGGTACTCGATTATAACAAAGTAATAAATGAAAGTGAGTCTCATGTGCATTTCATTGATAATTGATATGTACATTTTAAATGATCAAGATGATCTGTTTGACTACGCTGAATGTGATATGTGAAGTAAGTGATATGTGATGCTACATGATAAATGAAATGTCAACATGTTAAATTGATAAAGTAATATGAATTATGTGATAATATGAATTGATGTGTTATGTGATTGAGTAAGTCATCAAGGATGATCCACTCACTGAATTTGCAAAACTCACCTTAATATTGCAACATTATTTTTCAGACTTAGATAAGATCTCCGGTTAGACAAATTGGAGTCTAGTCACTGCATTCGAGTAAAAGATAAAGGTTGAGATTAGTTTACGTCTGCATATATGTTTTCATTATTTTGTATCAAATTGTGTATTCCACATTTATTATATCTTATGCAATTGAATAATTCTGCTTGTAATAACTTTCCAAATTAGAAATGTTTGTAAATGAGATTGAGCAATGAGTGTAATAACACTCGTGAATGAAAATATTTATGAATAAAGTGCATCCGATTTGTTTATTGATTTTTGTAGTATGCTGTGTTGTTTTGAAAAAAAAAATTGTTTGACTGATTGATTGTTCTAGCATATCACCCTCGTAGAGTATGTTCTCAAATGCTGTCGATATGTTCGAGAATATGCCTTATGATAGTGAGGTGCTACAACTAATCTCCAATCATATGGCACATCTGTAGGATTATGCCTAATACTTGAATTACGTCTACGTAAAGCTTCACTTATCTCCTCTATTCTAGGATATTCATCATTACTACTAAAACCACCATAATCAATTAATTAAATTTCAACTAGTCCATGGCCATCTGGAATGACTACATGAAAGTTTGATTGAACATGTGCACTCTATTCCTCCATATTTTCATCCATATGTCTACCCTATTCCCCCACATTTTCACTCACATGTGCACCTTATTTCTCCACATTTTCATCCACATTTCTACCATGTTCCTCCATATTTTCATTCACATGTAAACCATGTTCCTTTACATTTTCATCCTTACATTCACCTAGTTCCTCTATATTTACACCTAGTTCATCCATATTTTCATAGTCCTCTCCTCTAGTTATATGTAATATGTCATGAGCATGCAAAGGTGTAACATCCCATCATCGATGGGAAGGGTAAAACGGTAATTTGGAATGAGTTACGAGTGTGTAAATGTATCTCGGCATGGTCATGCCTAATAGGGCCTCCATATATGCATAAATTGAAATTTTTGAATATGCACATAATTGTACATGCATTCATGACATCTCCCGGCATATGTATTATTGTGATAAACATATGAATTAGTGCTTGAAAATCAAATTAGAGTGGATTTTTGTGTGTTTTTCATTTTTGTGAAATTTTAGAAATTTTTCTGGAAAATTTTCGAGATACGTTTCCGGATCGGAAAATTTACAAGTGACAGACTGATTGAATTTTCGGTACTGAAAATGACCGTCCAATGGCACTGAAATTTAGATACATGATGGTAGGGTTTATTACTTTGAGCCATTGGAATTTGGCAAGAAATTGGGGTAGAAATTGGAACTGAATTAGAAAGAAACCATATGAGGGCTTTATCATAAGACATGTGGCAAGTGACACATGTCACTTGCCTAGCTATGCCATCTTTATTTCCTTTAAAAGCTTCTTTCTTGGCTTGGCATTCACGATGGTTCCATTTTCTCCTCCATTTTCTCTCATACGTGGCCCTCTTCTCCTCCTTCTTCGTTGTTTGCTTTCTTCTTGGATGCTTTTGAGATTTTGCTCACTTTTTCCTCCTCCTTCCACCTTGCTTCCTCTTCCTTTAACTCACCTAAACAAGGCCTAGCATCAACCCCCCTTGAGAAGTTGATGATCGTATATGGTGAGTGAGAGTTAGGAAATTTGGGATAAGTTGGAAGATTGGAAGTTTTGAAGCTTAATTAGGTAAACTTTGAGTTTTATGTCTTGTTTTGTTGTTAATTGCATTTATTGTGCTTATTGGTGCATTAATCTCGTGAAGTTGTGTATTGATTGTCTGGATCTAAGTGTATGCTTGTGTGAGGGTAAATGACATGATAATTAAAGAATGTGAATTTAGTGTTTTAAATGAAGGTTATGATGCTAGATGAGTGGAAATGAAGTAAGAAAATTGTGTATATTGTGTGCTACCACATTGTGATTAATTACTCAAGTAA
>JANKYF010000001.1:36078412-36090470 GCA_029829435.1 Erythroxylum hondense
TCAGTTTAGCTCCGTAACTGACTTAAACTGATGTTTCTTTCTTCCGTCTGATTTTTGTATCGGCTGCTTTTCTCTTTATAAAGCTTCCGTCTGCTTTTTTGTATCAGCTGCTTTTCTTTTTGTAAAACTTCCGTCTGCTTTTTGTATCGGCTGCTTTTCTCTTTGTAAAGCTTCCGTCTGCTTTTTGTATTGGCTGCTTTTCTCTTTGTAAAGCTTCCGTCTGCTTTTTGCTTCAGCTGATTTTTCTCTTTGTAAAGCTTCCGTCTGCTTTTTACTTCAGCTGCTTTTTACTTCTCATGCGTCCATCTACTTTTCATTTATGTATTTCTCTTTGTTTGTCATCAAAATTATTTAATACGTGAAGTCTGGTTTGACTTAACAATATATCCTAACAATCTCCCCCTTTTTGGCATTTTTATCGCAACTTTAGAACTTCACATAAATAATCATAATTGGACATATAGAATGAAATTCTCGATGCTCCCCCTCAATGTAATATTCAATTACATGTTCCATAAGCATAAGCCAATTCTAGTCAACAAAATATAGAGAGAAAAAAATTACATCTTATCTGAATTATTCTCTCCTTTTCAGACAAGGTATGCCAAACAGCCGAAATCAAGAAGCTCTGGGAAAACGAAGAACTTGCTGCTTCAAATTACAAAGTGCATCAACAGCTACTTGAATAACATCTTCAATCCTCTCAATTTCAGAAAATAAACCTACACGAGGATTAACAGTAGATGTCCCCGTGGTATTCAAAGGACTTGAAGTGACATACGACAAATCCACCACTCGTGATTGCTGAAAAATCTTGGGAGTGATATTCATCAATGCTATCGACTCAAGCATGCTCGATTCAATCCTGGGAACTTCATTGGCATATAAAAACTATGAGATCAAGCATGGAAAATATAATAGAGAGTGTGGTTTACTTTCAATAGCCAGCATCGCCTCCATAATGAGACGACCAAGATTGAATTTCATGCCTGTACCAATCGCATAAAGTAACTTGGCCTGTACCAGATAAATGGCCACAACTTGTATACTAGGCATCTAATTTGCCACAATCAACTAAAAAATCACAAAATATTTCTGAGTCAGCATCGATGACCGAAGAACATAACTGGATGGCCAGGTAGTTAGTTTACCACCAGTTAAAACCGTGGCAATCAAGTCAGTTGATACAATCCACTCATTATCATATAGTGGATCACAAATCAAGTTATCAAAACCCAAAAATAGATTTAAACGAGTAGCATCAGAATTAACTACCCGATCCTGCACATAGACAACTCTATAAGATATAGCATCCATATTTAGAATATCACAAGTCAAATTGGAGTAAAATTCCTTACCAGAGTTGAGTCATAATGCTTTGGGATAAGTCAAAGTACGCTATGAGGTAAGGCATGCAGTCCATGGTGCTAAAATTCATCTAAGTTGATCGGGCGATCAAGAACAAAGCCAATATTAGTAAGTGTACTCCATTTCTGTTCTGCTGCAGAAGTGTAAAACTTGAACGAAATTGTATTATCTACTCTCAATCTAACAGAGGGATAACGGTGTGGCAGGCATACGGTCTTTCGACATTTCATCTTTGAACACTTCACAGGAGTCGTAAGAGGCACTGACGGTGGAGTAGATGCAGCAGGAGTTGCATCGAATCTGAAGCTGATTCTTCAATCATAGACCCTATTACTTGGGTAACATCATAAAGAGGATCATTTTTATCCTAGATGGAAGGAATATCAGGAATGTTAATGGGTGTTGTCGAAGAAGATCTAGCCCTGGCAACACTTATGCCAGATTTCAGATTCAAAAGTAAGCGACTTGAGCGTTGCGTTGTAGTTGCCGCCTTTGTCTCAGAAATTGAGGATGAAACCTTTTCCTTGTTCTTTTCCATACTCCAATTTTAATTAGTCAAAAATCAACAATGGAGTAAGTACCAAACATAGTCAATCAAGATCCCAATCAACAATCAGTCAAATCTAATAACCAACAAGTATTGAAACTTCAATAAAAAATCCAACACAAACAATTAGAAGCCACAATAAGTCAAAACTCAATCAACAAACTAGTAGTCTTCAACTTCAGTCGGTCCAGATTCAACAAATCAGAGAATAATCTAGTAGCTTCTAACTCAATTAGTCAATTTTAACGGTAAAACTCACAGTCCAGTAGTCAAATACAATCACAAGCCAGTAAAACCCAATAATGTCAGACCACAAATTTTCAAATCTAATCACAATCAAGTAGTCAACAAGATGGAGAGAAAGACAACAAAATATAACAAACCAAGTTTGGGTTCGTGAGATGGAAGACATTGCAGTTGAGGTCGAACTAGTCTTCTCCTGTGAATCAACAACGTGGCTTGCGTGATGTGAAGCAATGACACCGAGGGACTGAAGAATTGAAAGAAATCAATGCACTGGTGGATGGCTTTGTAAATGCTGGAGTGAAGGAGATTTCCTGATGAAGTAGAGAAGGACGTACATGGTGGTGTGGCGATAGAAGGAGAGGAATAAAACAAAGTTAGGGATTTTAAATCCCTCAGATAAAAACACTGCGTTTCTTTTTTTTTCTTTTTCTTTTCTAATAAAAATACACTAGTAATGTAGGGCATAAAGTCCCAAAGCTCCTCTGAGAAGTTCAAACCTTAGTGCATCAAGAGTTTTCTTGAAAATATCCACCAACTGCTTTTTAGTAGATACATGTGATAAGATGATTGTTTTGCTTTCTACGAGCTCCCGAATAAAGTGATACCGAAAATCAATATGTTTTGTCCGTTAATGTTGAACTGGATTCTTCAAAATATCTATTACACTTTTGTTATCGTATAAAATAGTCAACTCATTCTGATCATTCCCATAGTCTTCTAACATCTATTTCATCCAAAGAAGCTATGAGCAACAACTGCCTGCAACCTCAACAGTCGATATTGAGATTGAATTTTGCTTCTTATTGTACCAAGAAATCAAATTATTTCCTAGGAAGAAATAGCCTTTTGAAGTGCTTTGACGATCATCCAAATTTTCAACCCAATCTGCATCACTATATCCAGCTAGATAAGATGTCGAATATGATGTATACCATATTGCAAAATTTGATGTTCCTCTTACATACCTGAAATTTCTCGTGACTGCTATCAAATGTGTTTCTTTCGGGTTAGCTTGATATCAAGCACATACACCAACGCTATAGCAAATATCTAGCCTACTTGCAGTCAAGTATAATAAGCTACCGATCATGCTGTGATATAAACTGTCATCAACACTTTTCCCATTCTCATCTCTGTTTAGTTTCGTTGAGACACTCATAGGTGTTCTTGCATGTCTGACGTTCTCAAGACCGAACTTCTTTATTATGTTACTAGCATATTTGGTTTGCGATATGAAAATTCCATCCTTCACTTGTTTCACTTGCAAACCTAAAAAGAAATTTAACTCACCAACCATACTCATTTCAAATTCAGATGTCATTAGCTTAACAAATTCTTCGACCATCTTTGAACATGTAGCACCAAACATAATATCATCAACATAAATCTGAGCTCTCAAAAAATCAGATTTGAACTTTTTAATAAACAAAATTTTGTCAACACTACCTCGTTTATATCCTTGCTTGATAAGATATTCAGTTAGTCTTTTGTACTAGGCCCTTGGTGCTTGTTTGAGGCCATAAAGTGCTTTCTTTAGCTTGTAAGCGTGATCTGCACGGGCTGAATTAATGAAACCTTTCAGTTTCTCCACAAACACTACTTCCTATATAAACCTATTTAGAAATGCACTCTTTACATCCATCTAATAAAGTTTAAAACCTTTTATACATGCTATGCCCTATAATAATCTGCTTGATTCAAGTTGTGCCCTTGATGCAAATGTTTCGTTGAAATCGATACATTCCACTTGAGAATATCCCTGAGCTACTAGCCTTGCTTTATTCCTGGTAACATTATCCTTTTCATCTGTTTTATTCCGAAACACGCATTTTGTGCCAATTACATTAGTACCTGGTGGTCTTGACACTAATTCCCATACATCATTTCGTGCAAACTGAATTAAATCTTCTTGCATAGATGTTGTCCAGAACTCATCTTGTAGTGCTTCTTTAACATTCTTTGGTTCGAATGAGGTTATGTGTAGCATAGGGATCCTGCAAGTTCTCGATAATCAACCTTTTTTCTTTCTCTTGTTTTTCTTCTTTCACTCACATCTCTAATAACATTTTCTGCTAGATGATATCTTCAGATTCGAGATGAAGAACATCGATTCAAATTAGCTTCTAGTGTTTTGGTTGATTCATCATCCAAAGTAACTGAAAGTTCTTTAGTTCACATAGTTACTTCCTCAGCAGTAACTAACTGCAAATCAGTTTTTGCAATTCTTCACTTTTATCTCATTGTTTGTTTGAGTTGATTTGGATGGTTGGTCATTATGTTTCTCTTCTGCCAGTTGACCATTCAACAACGATACATCATCTATCACAACATTTATGGATTCTTGCACTTTTCTTGTTCTTTAATTGTACACTCGATAGGCTTTACTATGAGTTGAATAGCCAATGAAAACTCCTTCATCACTTTTGCTCTCAAATTTTCCAAGTTGTTCACAATCTCTAAAAATATAGCACTTGCTTTTTAAAATATGAAAGTAACCTACATCTGGTTTCTTTCCCTTCCAAAGTTCATACGACGTCTTGTTCAAAAAGCTTCGAAGATACACTCTGTTGCATATGTAGCATGTTGTGTTAACCGCTTCAGCCCAAAATTGTATAGACAATTTACTTCCATTCAGCATAGATCTGGCCATTTCTTAAAGTGTTCTATTTTTCCTCTCTGCAACTCTATTTTATTGTGGATTTTTGGGTGTTGAAAATTCTTGTAAGATGCCATACTCATCACAAAACTCATTAAAGCTTGTATTCTCAAATTTTCTTTTGTGATCCGATTGAATTCTCAGTATAGTCAAAATTTTTGGATTCATCACTTGCACACATAGGCTTCTAAAAGCCTTGAACACATCTGATTTTTCTTTAAAAATGATACCCAATTATATCTCGAATAATCATCAACACAAGTTAGAAAGTATCTCATTCCACCAATGCTCTCATGTTGTGTTGGATCGACTAAATCCATGTGAATTAATTCAAGTATGTGAGATAAGGTAACATGTCTAATCTTTTTGTGTGGCACTCTTAGCTATTTTTCCATTTGACAGGCACTACAAATTGATTTTCCTTCTTTGTTCATTTTGAATTGACCCTTCACAGCCTTCAATTTTGTCAATTTGCTGATGAGATCAAAATTTATGTGCCTAAGCCTTTGATGCCACAAATCAATGTCATTCTCATGAGTAGCTGACTTACATGTAGTCATGACTTGCAACAGTAGAAATTATCGACTGATCATTTGCCGATCATGATACATTCTCCTTGTTTAGTAAGCATCCTGCATTCATCACTTATAATTTTAACTAGAAAACCATCATCACAAAGTTGGCTTATACTTACCAAATTTGCTTTTAATTTATTGAGAGGAGGCAAACCATCCATGCATAATGTTCCTCTACCGATCATGGAAGCGTTCTTTCCATCTCCGAAAGTCACATAACCATCGATACAATTCTAATAATCAGTTAAGTAAGCTTTTTCCCCCGTCATATGGCGTGAGCATCCACTATCAAAATACCAACCATGTTGCAAAGTTGCCTTCATTGATGTACGAACTACGAGAGCTTGCAATTCACTTCTTTTTACCTAAGAAGATCTCGGTACTGATGGTTGATGTTGAAATTTTTGTGGAAGGTGTATACTTTTTTGGCTTTGTTTTCTTTGAAACAACATCTATAGCAACTAATAACATCTTGCCTTATATGCCCAACAACTCCACAAAAATGACATGTGGGTATAAATCTTCTATTCTTTTTCGACGCTCCAACCTTTTGGGTTGATCTGAATATATCATAATTTTCTTCATTAACTTTCAAGCATTCACCTTTATAGCCTATGCCTTCGAAATTCCCTTTAACCTTACTAGTTTCTATTAACTTATCTAGTTTTTCCATGCCTCCATTTAACATTCTCAATCCCTTTTCAGTACTTATCAATTTCATTCTAGCTTCCCAAGCTCATCCAACGTCAACATCAGCTTCTTTTCTAACTCTTGTATGGTGTTTTTAATGCAAAGATTCTCTTCCTTAAATATTTCATTCTTTTTACATGTTTTCACCCATTTTTCATACATAGCTTTTTAATCCTTGTAAATATTCCCTTTTTTATCATCTAGGCCACTTCCGTCATTGTCATAATCTGATATTGAATCTTGAGATGAACTATTTTTGAAGTTTTCCAGTTTTCTCCCTTTTGTGTCTTGATTTGTTGTCTTGGGTTGTTACTTGATGAAGTTCTGCAATATTGTCTAAAGTTGGGTATGCCCTTCTTCATTTTTTGCAGCTATTTACCAAAATTTTGTATGAGTAGAATCATGTCTTCGTTTTCATCTGATTCATCTTTTGCATTGTTCACACTTTTTCCAGTTTCCACCTATAGTGCCAATCCTTTGCTTCTTTCTTGCTTACCTATTAAAATATTCATCTTAAAGTTTGTAAGAATTCCAATAACTTTTTCCAATGACAGATTATCAATGTTGTGAGCCTCCTCTATTGCTGTAATTTTTGGAATAAATCTTAGAGGTAGCGATCTTAGTGTTTTCTTTACTAATTTCACATTGGAGTATTTCTTCCCCAGTTGATGAGCTTGATTTGCTATATCTCTCAATTTTTTTTATGAAAGTCTCTAATAGTCTCATTCTCATCCATCTTCAACTCTTCAAACCACACAACTAACATCTGTAGTTTTAACATTATTACAGATTTTGATCCTTCATGAATGGTTTGCAAAGCGTCCCATGCTTCTTTTGCCGATTCATAGGATGAAATCATTAAGAAGCATCCTTCATCAATAGCATTGAATATCGCATGCATTGTTTGTGAATTTCCTAGTGCACTTTCTTCTTCCACTCTTGTCCATTTAGATGGATCTTTTTGAACTGCCTCTCCTTTATCATTAGTGATCATTGGATGCGTCCAACTGTGTACTACCGACTGTCAGACTCTCGTACCCTAAGCTTGGATGAAGACTTTCATTCGTGATTTCCATGCTGGATAATTAGATCCATCCAATAGTGGTGATCTGGTGATTGACACACCCTCACTTGTAGCCATGTTTGCGAATCTAGGATCTGCACCAACTTGCTACCAAGTTCTGAATCGGTGACCTTGCTCTAGTACCAATTGAAAAACCAAAGGGGTTAATTATTTTGTAGACTTTTCGTAAACTTCTTTGGCACGAACAAAATAAAACCAACCAAAAATAAAGTAATAAGAACAAAAAAAATTTAGTAATGCAGTTCGGCATACTCTGCCTACGTTTATGGGGCCCTCACCCGGATTAATAGCTTTCATAGTAGTTCAATAGATTTACAGAAGATCAACCTAGTGCAACACCTCTCAATCTTTTTAACTATCTCTTGATCTCACTAATCGTGAAAGATTTTTACACCCGATAATACGACTGACTTGTGTTAACCTAGTTAGAGGATTTTACTAACTACTTTCACTCAAAACGATAATAAATAAAAATAGCTGAAATATTTAATCAAATGAGAATTAAACAACACACTACTTAAGACAAAAGAAAGACTTTCCTATGGTTTTATCTTCTTGAAGTAACCTAACTGAAACTCTCCACCATAGCTTACTCTTTCTTCATAGAAAAGCAATTCACGATGTTCCTTCAATTAATAACCAATACCCACTTCACAGAAGATGATCTTCACTGTATCATCAAATCAAAAACATGTGCAATACTTTACTCATAAATCATCTTCATCATGTCTCACCTAAAGGACGATGTTAATTACTGCAATGAGAAAAACCATTGAGCCTCCACCAAGTTTTTTCATGCACGCACACCCAATTCACCATGAGACAAAAACCAGATCGTTATTAGCCTTATTTCCACATATGCACAACCAGCAGTCTCTTTGCCACACATACATGTGACACCCACTTTATAGCAACACCCACGCACACTAAATTTCTTCAACTGACATGTTTTAATAGGCTTCTATTCAAACACAATCTCCACACCTGCTGCTTATATACATGTATGACTTTTAATAGACTTCTATTAAAACACAATCTCCACATTGACCACGCAATTGCCCAAGTGCAAAACTCAACATCCAATTAATGCCCATCTTCATCAATCCATATAATAATTTCAATTTTCTTATATGTCCAATTTAAAATGCCAAAGCTTAATAAGGAATATATAAAATATATCCTAACATTTATATATTTTCCCTTGCAATAGGATTTGCTTATCGTTAGTTTATCTCATCATATAATCCCTTATAAAAGAAGTTTGTCATTGTTGGTTATTATCCCATTATTACTATTATTATCATTTCTTCCATCTTCTTTAAGTTGTGGTTCATCATGACTCAAAAGGTAGAGGTAATTGACTGATCAGATACACATTAAGTCTTGGGTTATATTAGGATTTACACAGAGAGTGTCTTTTGCGTATCAAGGGTTCTTGTTTCATAATCTCACCTTAACCTTGTCATCATTGTATATTATTAAATATTGATATGGTGTTTAATTTAATTTTTAATTTATTTGGTCAGCTGCAGCTACCTAAACTCTTAGAGAATTCTCTACTTGAATAAAACAAGAGCATTTTATAGAATGCCAAAGAGTAAGAAGTCCAAGATTACAGACATGATAAATTACTGAGATTAACCTAGTAGTCTAATTCAAATATTATCATTTAAATAAACCTTACTAATGATCTTAATGTAAAAGGAGGCTATTTTGTTGATAGATGAAATATAATTTTTGCTCCAGGATTCATTTACTATTTCTGACCACTCTTCCTAGATTAGTTACATATAAACTAATAAAACAATTTTATTGTAGTTGTAAATAGAATCTTTCCTTCTTTGCAAGTCACTTTATCTTATGAAAGTATTCACTTCCATCATGTTTTTATAAATTAGTCATAATTTACTCAATACTTCTTAGATTTTTTTTCTAATTGTAACCTCATTGCAGTTCTTCGATCCTCTTATGTTGTACGTTTAAATGGGAATTTTTGAAGAGATTGTGTATTGTTGTAGGACTAGAAGGTTATAGTGTGAGCATAGTAGATCAATGTATTTACTTATATTTAAAATATAAATGGCATGTGGTTGGGTCGGATATATCGGGCCCAAGTCCATTCTCACGGGCCGATCGATCAGACTCCCCTCATAGGTTGATTCGGGCTTAATCCACATATCCACAGCCCATTAGTATGAGGAAGCCTCCCATGCACGTACGTAAGAAACGTAAAGACCTAAAACCTAGCAGGAAATCGTATATAAGGTATTATTTTCTCATAACAGAGGTAGGCAATCATAATCTAGCTTTTCTCTCTGCTTTCCGCAGCCTTCACCTCACCAAAAATACTAACTTAAGCGTCGGAGTGGCTATCCGGGGACCAATCCCCGACACGCCTTTATCTGTTTTGCAGGTATCTTCACGTCAAGATCATCACAGAAGGAAGATAACAATGGACTTCAACAGCAACGTACCGTTCGGCCAGATTCCGGCTGAACCAACTGTGATTTTCCTAATTTTAAAAAATATAATGTAAAACTTTAGAAAAGAATCTACAGTATTATTTACGAATCTTACGAGACATATCACGAACACCAAAGTACAAGTTTTAGAAGCATGCATCATTCCAATCGTTGTTTCCTCTCCTTTGGTAAAAAAGAGTGTGATCTGACCAATAGAAAAGCTTAGAACTGATATTTCTGCTACAGTACAAATTGTAGGTTTTTTTTTAATATATAGAAAAGGGTCACTTAAGCATCCTTTTTTTTTTCCATTTAAAAAAGGAAAGTTAACTAAACATTATGACCGTGACCAAATTTAAAAATGAAAAAGAATGCGATAAGTTCACATTATGGTCGTGAATTGTGGTTGTCCACCAGAAAACTTCACATTATCATCGTGCCCTGCCCACATTCAGACAATACGCGGTTGGGAAACTGTTTTCCTGACTACGCTTATTGCTTTAATCTTAGATCGCATCGCAGCCAACGACGGTATAGAGACTAATTGGATATTGCCGACAGTTGCACATGTTGGGCTTTTCAATCCGATTTGAAGTAGCTAGCCAGAAAACTTATTTCTCTTGTTAGGAGTAGTTTTTTGTTGTTGTATGCATTTTGGCAGTGAAGTATTACTGAATTATAAAAATGCGGTTAACATATAAAATACAAGTAACGTCTAGCACTAAGTTTGAAATTTAAATGGATTGATAAATAAATAGAGCAAATATAAAAACGTTAGTTCATACAAAGATACATAGCATTGTTTACAAATAATGATAAAAAGATTAGATTTTTAAAAAATATCTTTCTTTTTAATTATGTAAGTAATAAGACTTACAGATATGATAAGATGCTAAATCTGTCTTAACTAAACATTACAATAGTCTTTCTAAATGCATAAGAAATTAAATATCTAAATTAAGATAATAAATGTAATTAATTGAGTTAATAAACATTCTTAGATAGGCTTCTTAGAATCTGGTCGGGTCGGCTGTATTGGGCCTGAGCTCAATCACCACAACCCACAAGCCGATCAGTCAGTCACGTACCTATTAGTTAATCCGGGTCTGATCCACACATTCATGGCCCATTAGCAAAAGGAAATCTCCCATGCAAACACGTAAAAACCTAAACCTAGCTGCAAAACCATATATAAAGTATAATCCTCCCATAACAGAGGTACGCACTCAAAAAAACCTAGTTCTCTGGCTTTTACAGCAATCCCACCTTTTTCAAAAGACTGACTTGAGCGTTGGAGGGGTTAATCGGGACGTAACCTCCGACGTGCCTTCCTTGTTTTGCAGGTATCTTCACGTCGGATTCATCACAGAAGGAAGACGACTTATGGATCTCAACGGCAACGCACCGCTCAGCCAAAACCTGGCAGAACCGCTACCCAAGGTCGTTAAGGTTTTTTAAATTTAAAACCAAAGCACAAAAAGATAATCGATATCTTTTAACACAAACCTCTGTATTAGAAAATCTGGAGAAAAGTTGTCTTTAACCGGTAGAACTACAACAACAATCCAAATATGAGACTTTTGTTTTTGTATGCATATGCAAATGATCCTGTTTAATATGATATGTGTGATTTTGTTGTATCTTGACTATTTTCTAATATTGGTATCAGGTAAATTTTTTTTATATTAGATGCATGCGTAAATTTGTAATTTGGCCATTGATAATTTGTGAATAATGATATGATATTTTTTAATATTCATATCATGGGTATTAGGAATGTGGATTTTCATTTTTCTCCTTTCATGAGTATTAGGAAGATGATTGTTGAAAGTCTTCAACAGTTAAAAATGAAAGGTTTTCATTCTGTTTCCTATAATCCAAAAGCCTAGAAATGTCGATTTTCATTTTTCTCCTTTCATGAGTATTAGGAAGATGATTGTTGAAAGTCTTCAACAGTTAAAAATGAATGGTCTTCAACAGTGACAAATGGTTCTTGCGAAAACATTTAGAACGAAAGAGAGATTTTTTTTTCAATTTTTTATGAACTGTATTAAAAAAGAAAACGTTATTTTTTCGTTTCTTCTCTCTCTCTCTAAGCTAAGAGAGAAAAGATAAAAAAAAAACATAAAACAAAATGAGAAGAGGAGGAAGAAGATCATAAGCACGTGGCATATAACATATGCATATATAGATAAAACAATTGTGGTAGATGGGCCGTTGCTTATGGCTCTCAATTAAACATGTAAGTATAATAAGACAAAAAAAACTTAACAAATATTTTTTAAATTTACACAAACTAATTAAGTTAGTTAAAATAGTTTCTAATTAATATAAAATATTAGAAATTATTTTTTAATACAAGTAAACTAATTTGTTTAGTTAAAATAAACTTAGAAATAAGTTTCTAAAACTAACAAAATAAGAAATGAG
>JANKYF010000001.1:36182053-36194358 GCA_029829435.1 Erythroxylum hondense
ATGTTACAAAGTGACATACAAATAAGCTTTACCCCCTGGTTCTCAAATTCATGACGTATTTCATGTTAGCCTCTCACGGAAACATTTGGGATCGCATGACCCTTCAATTACTACTACCCTTCCCCCAGTTACAGACGATTCTATAATCCTTCCACAACGTGCTTGTTTGTCGAGTCATACGCAAGAGTAAATATCGCCCGAAGTCTAAAGTCAAAGTCTTAACTACATGAAAGGGGCTTTAGTTGAAGATGCTACTTAGGAAAATAAGTGGCAATTATGCAAGTCATACCTAAATTTCATCTTTGCGGACAAAGATTCTTAAAAGGAGAGGATTGTTATGTGTCCCACAAAACTTCTTAATAGTTAATTAATTGTCTTTTCATTTATTATTTCCTATTTTTAATAAGTTATTGTTTCCTATTTTCAATATAGTTATTATATTTTGTGAGGTTATTTAATAGCGTAAAATGTTCTTAACAGGAGACACATTAAAAAATCCTAAAACTTCTCTTAGACTTTCATTCTCATTTTCTCTTCCTCCTCTCCACCAAATTCCCTCTTGTCATAAAATTGCAACGAGAAGAGCCTCTATCCCTTACCATATGGCAAAAAACAAGGACACCACTACTGAAAAACCGATATAGTGTTCACAGTAGTAAAACAAATGAAAACGTAGATAATCACAAAAGTATACCAACTGATCTAAGACATTCTTCAATTAAGGTAGCATTTAGCTATTTGATAATAGCCATGTTTAAATCATCACAAGTGAAAAAAGAAAAAAGGAAGAAGATAGCTAATCACTACTCAAGATGAATCTAGAAAGAAGAACGAAAATCTACAGCTCGTAATCAGAACTCTCTCGTTAGCATTAGGATTTGATCTCAATCTGCTGTGCAAGAACGCCGCAGAGAACGCTACTGTCAATTGTTAAGCATCTGATCATTGTGGATTTTGGCCACCCCATAGTTGATACATCTGCATGCCATGTATGGGTTGAACGGGATTGCCATATATTCCAGGGCCACGATGCATTGGACTGCCATCATTCTCATCCGATGACTCGCTAGATGCCCCTTGACAAGGTGGGCTCGTTTCAGGGGCATTGAAATTCAACAGCTGCGGGGCAGGTGCCGATGAAGGACCAGACTTCTTTCCAGAATTTGGTTTACTATCAGCAATAAAGCTCCCAACAATGACCTGGACGATGACAAGGAACCAAAACATAAAACAAGGAAATCATGTAATTGCTAAGAATCTTGTGGGTTAGTTTACAGTGAAAAAGAGGATGATAGGCAGCATGATACCTGTACGGGTGATGCTGCCTGTAGTACTCCAGCAACACCGCCACCCAAAACACGGCCATCTGAGCCTGCTAGTGACACACTCAAACCTCCGTCCCTCAAGCAATTACCATCATTTTCAGAAATCCAGTATGAACCTGATAGAGAAATGATCTCATATCGGCCCTGCAAACAGGAACATCAAATTAATAAACAAAAGGCAGCACAGTAGTAGAGAGCTGCCCGCACGGGTAGCCCAGTTGGTCATTGGGAAGGAAAGTGAGTCCAAGCACAGTAGTAGAGGAGACTAACCAATTCCCAAAAAAACAAACATAAGCATGCAAATCTAAATAAATTAATGACAAATGAACACTGCCTCAGAGTATAGCCCTCAAATATTGAAACTGTGTAACAAAATTTAGATGTGCCCCGGCACACTTGCAACTGATTCATATTCATAATATAGCATCTGAAACAGTAACACCATTTGTCACAATGGACATTCTAGAAATTTCAAATTCCAAATTCCAATAAATGAAAAAGCGACACTAATTGACATGTTGTAAAATCTGCATTGGCAACATATTAAGGGTTAAAAATAGTCAGAACCATATTTTAGTTATTGCTGTAACTTGGCTGGAAATTTTCCAACGTGGCTTTTGTGAATGTTCTCTCCTATAAGGTAACTTACAACGTTGAGCTTGTAGTTAAGCTTATATGACTACACTAACATCAAGAAGCTAAATCATTCAAAAACGTGTAGGTGATCCAGTCATATGTAAGTGATTCCTCTGTTCAAAACTTCGGCATTATTCGAGGTTCATCCTCTCAGAGAAGAGCCACACCTCTATCCTAAAGATGGACGAAAACTCCAATCATTCCAAGTAAGGTTTTTATAAAAACTCTGCTTGAACATTTTAAAATTTTTGGGAGAAAACTATGCTGTGTTACATACAAATTCATCCTGAGTAGCATTTTTTTGCAAGTATTAATTACTAAGTTTACCAATGCCAAATGCAAAATTTAAATTTGGAATTGGATCTAGAGTAATATAATTCTAGCAATATAACCAGTTCTTGCAAATTAAAACTTCATTCTAGTCAATATGTCACTCAACTATAAATTGTATCCTATAAGAAACTATAGGATAAAGGAGATAGAACTATAGGCCAATTCCTAGGAAGCACAAGACCATTAAAGGTCGCAGAAGAACACTACTGTCCTAGAGATGGTCTGTGAGAGGTTAACTAAGAACAGCAGCCTTGAAAACTACCAACCCACAAGTGATATTTGACCTATCACAGATCCAAGAGCGTTGTTTATATGCCCTTCAAAATTACCAAATCCCTTGAGAGCAAAATACATGATGCCAGCACAAACAACAGCCCAACATCTATAAACTCTCCCCCACTTTGAAAAAAAAAAATTGCAGCGAATATGCCAATTAAGCCTCCCAACCAAAAGACAAAAACGTCAAAATCTTGGTTATGTACATTATACATTTAGGAACCACATGAATACCAAGAGAAGGGGAAAGAGGAAAAAAAGAAATAAGGCCATGCATTTCAAGACAGTAGACATCATCTGAAAATATTAATGCGTGCAGAAATTAGGACACATCAAGGACCCGGAGTAAGGATACTTATAAGAAAGGGATAAAGGTGTCATGACTTCAAAATACAATTCACCTCAACCATCTGGAAATCATCTGACAGAAACAAAAGGTTGTGCCAATGAATCTTGTCCTCTACCAGGTTCAAATCCCAGTAGAGTCTCTACGCTTTTCCAACAAAAAGAAAAAAAAAAAAAGAAAGAAAGAAGATTCTATAGTGTAGGATTTTTACACCTTAAAATACAAGACTATGTATTTTCATTTAAAGGGGTAAATCCAACTTCAGTTTCAACAATGTTGCTTGTCATATGCCTATTTACTTGAGTGATTCTGTCAAACCTAAGCCACATGCCTCATTTTACCATAATCTGCCATAATTTATCTGATAAATATTAAACAGATGGTAAAATACCTCATATGTCACAGTACCCACTGACATTGCTGGCTGGCGAAGAGTAACATTGCAGATGGCACCATTTGCAGAGAGAATGCAAACAGTTCGTGGCCCTTGCTGTGAGAAAGCTTTAATCTTTGAAGCTATGTCCTGCAAAAGGCAGGACCTTGCTACTCAGATGTCAAATAATATTTGAAATCTAATATATAAAGGCTGAGAAATGCATCTTCAGAACCACACTGGATCTTTGCTCTTGAAATCTAATATCTAAAGGCTGAGAAATGCATCTTCAGAACCACACTGGATCTTTGCTCTTTCCAAACAACACAAAAGTTTGATATTTTAATAGGAATCACATTTCATCAATCAAAAAGACCTTGCTAACCACAGAATCATACAATGTGCAAGCCAAAGTACACGAAGGTCACATTAAACATAATTTCATGTATATCAACTACAGTGAAACAATAACTTCCTCAAGGGGTGCAATCGGAGTACAGGAAGACCAGTTAAATAAAAACTCCAAGCATAACTATTGAATCTCTTTTTGTGTTCAACAGATTGTCCAATTAATTAATTAAGACTCAAGCATAATGAGAACATGATATGCTAGTTCCTCCCTCCTCCGAGAATTATTCAGTTGCTGGCATCTGACCCTATGGATATAACCCAAATTAGGTCGAAGTTTACAATCATACATATCAGAAAAGGAAAAAATCAAGAAAATAAGGTTTAAAGCTACTTCATCTTTTCATATGAATCCAATTAAAAGATTGACATTCTCTAAGCTCAGAGGATTACAAATATTAAGCAGTAAAAACATCTACTTCAAATATTTAATAGGCCAAAACCTAGTCAAGTTCTACTTCAAGAGCATCCAATCATTAAACTCCTTGGAAAATAATAAACTAACAATGAATAAAAGAGAAAATACAGAATAAAGCAAAACCTCTCAACATCAAACCAATGTAAGTGATTTAGACCATTAACTAGTCTATCTTTCCTACTTCTATCGGCATCATCGTCAAAGCTTCATCCTGCCACTAACATTCCTCATTCATACACATTATATCCTCAAAGATATCATAATTAACCACATCCTTTATGTTCCCTTTCCAACAAAACTTTACAGATCAAAGGACAAAAGAAGGTGCAACTCCAACTGTTAGTAATACAACGAGAGAAAAGAGCACAAGGTGAATCATCTCGCCAAGTTAATCTTCAAATTAAATCAGACATACCTCCCCTGTTTTCACTGTGATGACGTGTGGCGTAAAGCCAACCCCTCGCACTCCTCCTGAAAAACCAAAATCAAACTCAAACTCAAAGAATCCATCTTGAAGAAAACGCGAGAACCAAAATCCACACTCAAGGTTTTCAAAGTTTCAAGCTCTTACAACCAACGTCAAGAAGCTTCAACTAAAAAGCAAAAACTTCAAGAAAGAATTCAAGTTAGCATCAGCAGAAACTTACCTAATGCATCGAGTTGTTTCTTTCCAGAGCCTGGCGGTCGTCCCCTGTTCCTCTTAATCGGCGGTTCCGACGCCGAACCGCCAGGAGCACCACCGCTGGAATCCGCATGACCTACGGAGACACCACCGGAAGAAATCGCCGGAGTTGGCGCCAAACCCAACGCAATGTTACCATCGGAATTGTACTTCCTGGGCCTTCCCCTCTTCTTCTTCGCCGTCTCCATACTAAACCTCATTCCACCGGAGGACGGCGATGACGATCCATCAAACCCACTCGAGTTCAGCCCCCCACCAACACCACCACCGTCAAGCTGCTGCTTCACTTGCGAACGCTGAGCACCCACGGAGTTAAACGGGAAACCACCGCCAGCCGCGGCTGTCGGAGGAAGATTCGGGGTGGTGATCACAGACGGGTGAGTGACCGTGTGGGTGGGGTACGATGACGTGGGACCCCCATCAAGCATTATGTTATGCTGCTGATGGTGTGGGTGGTGGTGCTGGTGAAGATACGACGGCGGGTGCGGTGGTATCGACGGTGGTTCTCTGGAGTCCATATTATTGGGTAGCTTTCTGATTTCTTTTTCGTTTATCCTTTTTGGTTCTTTTTGGTGTTTTCTGTTTGGTAGCTTGGAAAATTGGGGGAGTTAGTGGGAAAAGCAAAGAAAGATAGAGTAAAGATCGTGTGGGGTTTGTGTTGTGTTGTCTGTGTGTTCTATACTCTCCCTCACTCTTCCTCTTCTTCTTCTTCTCCTCCTCCTTCTTCTCCTCCTTTTCCTTTTTTTTAAATGAAAAAAATTAGGGTTTTTGATCAGGGTTTAATAAGCTTCCTGAATCTCTCTTTCTGTTGCTCTCACTATTTTTAGAGGATTGTTTGTCTTTTATTGATCCTGTTTGTTAGCCTTGGATTGGATTCCATCGACTTCTTCTCCTAATTTTCTTAATATAAAATTAGAGTTAATTCCCAGAATAACTAAGATTAAGTCCTGATTGATTAATAATACAATTAATGATTACATTGTATTTAATATCAACTCTAACTCTAGCTCACCACTCTTCTTCCACCTTTAATTAACTTATCAAAAACCAATATTTCCACTATGGTACCTTTTCTTTTTAATTTAACTTTTTAAATTTATAATTCTAACACAATATTTTGTAATATTTATACAATATCAAATTTGGGGATACGTTACAAGATATTTTCTGAAACAAGGCAACATTCAAAATCAAACAATAAGACTTTAGGACATGAGAACTTAGGACTTCCAAAAGTCAAAAAGGAGAGGTAAAGATTGTTGGAGGAAATCATGGAATTTGAAAAAGCAGCCGCTGGACCAGAAAAGCTTGGACCTTTGTCATTCAGATAACAACAACAAAAGAACAAAAAGGGAAAAATTCGTCAAATATGCAAAAATCAGAAACAACCACAGAAAATCCAAAAAATGCTTACCATCAGACTTGGAAAAAAAAACAAACTCATAATGTTATAAAAGAGCATAAACCTCTTGCAACAAGATTCAATCTTTTACTCTGCTTCCTTAAATATTGGTATGGACAAATACAACACCAACAAAAGAACAAAATGAATCCAGAAACTTGGAAAACTAAACTCCCAACTTGTACATCTTCTCACCACAACACAGGTATGGCATATGTTCACAGCTTTCTTCAAGAAGGTCAAACCCGCAAATTGATATGGTCAATGATCACCATCTGTGTTCAAATTTAAAACCAAAGAAGTCTCTCCACCACAGAATCCCTCACCATCTACAGTCTAATCTCGTATGAGCCTGCTTTGGTAATGTAACGAACCCACTCAACTGTATTGTAACCACTCTTCTCCCATACCTACAGACAATCACTATATGTCACTGCTGAACTTTTGGATACCGACCTAAATTCAGATTGAGTTAAAAAATGGCGTACCTTTAAGAAGCGAACCCGTAAGCCAGATGCTGTAAACATGGGAACCTGCACACCCAATAATTAAAGACGATAAAAGATGAATATTATTCGACGTTTACAATCTGAAAATCAGACCCAAACTCTATACCAAATCTTGACATGCCACAACATAGAGTTTTGATGTATGACTTAATGCATGCTCGTTACTGCAATAGACTTTATTTTGGTTAAATAGCAACGTATAATAAATTAGGCACCTGGAATTCCATCTGAATTGGAGGCCTTGTCCAAGATTTCTTTTCTGCCATTGTGGAAATTAACTCAACTTCAGCACTCAGGGTTGGCTCTGTTTGACCGGGGAACTTTTTTATCCTGAAATTGTTGCAAGAATGTGCCAATGAATAGCCATATCCAAATTAAACAAAAAAAAATCTAAACATGGAAAAGATTCTAATTAAAAAAATTACAAAATTAACATTATCATTAGTGAGGTAACAGAAATCAACTAGCTGAACGATCAGTATGTTTGATCAAAGATAATTGAGTTTAATTTTGAAGCCTAGTGCATGGACATGACCTTAATTTCAATCTAATAATTACAAGGAACACTAAGAACATAGACATCAAAGTTAAAGAAGGAATTTGTACTCACTTCCAAACCAAACAATCAATTGCAGCATTGTATTTTGCCCGACCTGATGTCACCTGAAAGCTTGTCTTAGCTGTTTGTTTTGGTACAGGAATTTTTACGACAACTCCAAGGGCAAACATTTTGGCACCAAACACACTCTTCACCTGATAACAACACAGGTCAATGTAAGACTTCAAACATTAAGATTCAGTTAAACCCAAGACACGTAGTCATTGCACTACAATGTAACTTCAAACCTTAACATTCACTTCCATGCGTGTTCGACCGAGTTCCTTAATTGTTGGCAACACACGAAATGGAAGATTAACCCCCTCAGTAATACGATACCTTCAAATATACAAATCATTATGCCAAGACAAGAAAATGGGATTACAAAAATTGCCCTTCTCAATTCAAGAGTGAAGAAACTGCTAAATAGGTAGGCAAGAAAAGGATCTTAAAGGAGAAAATTGACTAATAGACCATTGGCTAAGATTTAGAGAAATTATCACAAAACCATAACTTAATTTACCTCCAACCCTTATAATAGGAATAACAGGAACACAGCACGACTATATGCTTCAGACAAAAGCCAAGTACAGTGAAAAAGAATAAATAAGTGAAGGAAGGAAAATATGTTTACAATTTTTACAATCATGTTTAACTGATGGAAGATTAAGTAAGAATGATGCATTTCAATGATGAAAGTCCAGAAAAGCGACTCATCAGGGAACCTCTTCATAGTCAAAAAAGAGAAGTTACAGTTGTCATGGGATGACGGACCTGTAAATTTTTTTTAAAAAAAATCTCACTCCTGATTGATTGACCATTACAGTAGCATATAAAACAAATCAAATTAAATCAGATCCTTTCTGGGATCAACCACTTCATGATTCTATTTAATGAGTTCATGATCAACCACCTTTCACACTTTTTATTCATTCAGCATATGGATAACTTGATAGAACAATTTCCTACTCTGGAAATTTGTCACAGTTGATAAAGAAAAGGCTGCAGTTGAAAAAGGGAAACACAACAAGAAAAACTCTTGACAACTCGGCATATGGCATGACGCAAACAATTTAACACTAATTGCAAGAGTATATGACAATGCCAAGAGATTAAGGGCTTACTTCATCAACTCAAATTCACCATCAGGGGGAACAAAACTGACGGTTTTTTCTGAATTAAACCTTGTCAAGTTTACACATTGATGGAAAGTAACATCATCAAGCTCAATTGTCTTCCCACTGCACAAAAATATCACAACAATGAAGTGCAAAATTGAAATAAGAGGGGATAGGTGGGAGAGAGCAGATAACATCTTGCAGTCTTTGACAATCACACAATTCTGAGTTAACTTACACATGTACTTAAGTGATCATATAAATTTAACAATCAAGAGATTTAACACATCCAGTGCAAAAAAGTTGAAAACGCAAACAAATCAAAGAGCATTAAAGAACATCAAATAGCAACTTATGTATAGTCATTTACTGCAAGGTTCAAAATCTTGACTGCAAAACAAATACAATCAAAATGTTATTGAAGATATGGGGAAAATCATCATATCAAATGAGAACAATGACAATAGTGGAAGATAAGTGGAAGAACCATCATATGTAAGATTTAATGAACATCTCTTACAACGACTAAGCAAAAGAGTCCAAGAAGTATTTCCATGAGTAATTGAAGACAAAACCCCGAATCATTCACATTGGCAAAGAGAAGAATTAAGCCAAAAATACATTAAAAGAACTATCAATCTATAGTATCAAAATGGGAATTTATATTTCAAGGTAAAACTCTAAGCACCTTATAATAATTTAAAAAAAGTAGAAAATAATAAATATGAGAAGAAGAGAGTGGTTAGGGATACCTCAGATTATTATCTGATTCTGACAAGATTCAGTTCTAATAAGCACTAGTTTTGAATACATTTGAATAACATAGTCAGGGTTCAAGATTCAGAGGAACTTTCTAATTACAGCAAACAACAAAAGTTGAAGGAACAATAGAATACAATTACAGACCCAGGTGATCAATTTAAGACGCAAGAAAGGTAAGAAGTTAATATTTTCATGGTATCAACTAACAAAGATAATATGAGTAAGAATTTCTCAAACAAACAAAAAAAAGACGGTATGGGTAAATGAAAAATAACAAAGAGAAGGTAGATTGATACAGAATGCAATTTCTGCTCTTCTACATCTTAGTAGGTGAATGTTCACTTTCTGAATCTTTGTCCAGGAAAAACTTATCATCTAAGTAGTAACTTGAAATCATGTATCCATAGTATTTTTACCCTTTTCAGCTGAAAAATAATAGAAAGAAAATGATAAACATAAGGCATAAAGATCTACCTTTTGGTAGGTCGGTTTTTCAGTTGTGATTCTTTCTCAATCCCAATTTTATCATTCAAACCCAACTTTAGATCCGGCATTCCAGAAAGGAAGCATTTCATAAGAATCTTGCCCGTTACATCGCAACGTAGAACATTACCTATAGTGAACAGATTGTTTAGGCACAATCCACATGGTGACCAAAACAAAATAAGTAGCTAAAGGAACCCACCAATCAGTAGACCCACCTTTTGAAGACATAAGGAGATTTACACTTTCCACAATATCAAGAAAAACCTGCATGAAATGGATGTGAAAATCCAGCAGAACAGCCACATTCTAATAAATTAAGAGTGAAGTAGAAGATCACTTAACCTCGTTCTTTTTATAAACAAGGCCCTCTCTCCGCCAGCCAACAGCACCTGTGACTTGTAACGTTGCATTGGGGACAGGTTTATCTGTAGGCTGTCATATTATTTGCAATAGTTGGAAAATAAAGACATAAGCAAAAAAATGTAGACTATTTAATCCTAAATGGACATAAATAAATTCATCAACTGTGCAACTCCGTACATTTGTAATTTCCAGAGAACAATGGAAGATAAATTAATTTACACTACAAATGTGTTGACTTGTTGGAAATTATAAGAAGAGCCAAACCTTGGAAGAAAATGGTGAGCGCACTCCCTCCTGAGTAATATATAGTTTCAAAATCTCAGGAGAAAGATTTTGAGGATAACCAAAGTCCATAATTTCTGCAATTATAAGAGAACGGTCATTTGTTCAATCATATAGTGTTACAAATCTAAAAATAAAGTTAATGGTTTGGCTTTCTATTTGTCACATAATGGAAGCCAGGGTGATTCCTAAATACATAGAGAAGTTGACTAAAATCTGAGAATCTTAAAAGGAAACAACAATGGTGAGACAAAGTATGCAATGCCGAGCACACACCATCCAATAGCTCGTAGATCAAAACAAAGTTATTTCTAATGGCATCTTCGTCAAAAGTCCCACCAAAGTAGGACTTGAACAATGTCACAGCCTGCATATAACACAACATACTGGTCAGTTAAGAAGCCAAAAGCCTCACAACATTATTGCTTTACAACCACAACCCTAAAGGCCAGAAAAGACGTAATCAGAAAAGAAGACAAATTCTTCCTCAACATTTGCAAAACAAGACTGAGATACCGTGCCTTTCATAGACAGTGAACAATATACATAAGAAACATTGGGGTCGATTTTGATTGATTTAGAGTTCCTAACAGTAAAGTCTTCTAAATCCCATTGAATCATCCAACTGAAACAAAATAATCTGTAGATGAAATAACAAAGAAACAAGCCTGTCCGTTACATGTCACAATAATGATATGCCAAAATGAAGAATAAACCTAATTGTAAAGAAGTTGACTACCTCAACAACAAACTTGAAAGCGCAAGCTACATTTGCATTGCTGTTCACAACAATCACAACATAGACATTGCTGATTCTCATGTAAAAGAAGGAGCAGCCTCCAATCTGCCTCACTGGGCATGTGCCAAGTTCTTTAGTTTGCATTATATGGATCCGGAAGGCATCAACCATATTTCTGCTGAAAAGACATTAACGTGAGAGCTTTGTACAAGATCAAATACAATAAATAATGTGGTTGGTAAAAACATTATAAAAAAAAAGGAATGGAATGGAACATGAAAAGCTCATTAGCATATCAAGTCAAACTAACACTAATATGTTAACTGAATTTTTAGAGAAAGCGCAATAGAGCAGGCTTAACATTAAAAGGTAATCCAGTATCACCCAAAAAAGTGGCAACTAAAAAACTTAACAAAGGAAATCAACAACCAGAGCAAAATTCAAGCATAAAAAATGGAAAATTGGCTGAAAATTAAACCTTTAGGCACAACAAAGCGGCACCCATTAAGGGGAAGAATGATTATCAAACACTAATACCTAAAAATTGAAAAAAAATCATCCAAGAAACTCCAAATTCGGTTCATTTCACTCTTGAAAAGTTTTCTGCAAATTCAATTATCAATTATCAAACTTTCATCACATACCCGACATCGTCGCGATAAAGTCGGTTAATAAGGACGTCACCGCGGAGATTCAAGAAGTAGATGGCGGAAGCAGCCACAGGCATCTCTGATCCAGTGGATCAAAGTCCCGCAAGAAGAAGCGGCCGTGATAATTAAATGATGCTCCAAATCTGAAGAACTAAACTGATAAGCTCAACAAACTGTAGTGATTCAGGATTCTACAAATAAATACTGTAGCTCCGGAGGAAAATCGGAACTTGAAAACTTTTAAAGAGACGCAGCTATTAACAAACGCAGCGCCTTTCCAAAAAAAAAACAAACAAACGCAGCGCTCGCTCTTTCTCTCCGGCGCGTGCGTTTCACCAACTCATGATATTTTTCAACCAACTGCTGCATTATGACGATGTTAACTGGGCTTGACAATTTTGACCCTGAGTTGATTTGATTATGGGTGGATCATTGGTCAAAATAATTCGGCCCAATTTGGTCACGGGTTGAGGTTAGGCTAAGTTTGTAATTAAATAAATTATTTTTCAATTTAATCATATTAAACTTTAAATTAAAGTAATAATATTTTGATCAAATTGGTTTAAATAGATTCAAATTAAAATAATTTCATTAAAATT
>JANKYF010000001.1:36294983-36305996 GCA_029829435.1 Erythroxylum hondense
ATCAGTGTGATGTTTGGTTTTATCTGTTCTGTCTTGGGTGGCATCCATGTATCCTCCCAGGGGGTATTTGGGTGTTATAGGTCGAATAATGTGAGTAAGTGGATAACTAGAACTTTAACTAAATAATAATCAAACTTATTGTATATGGAATTTTAGTGATTTATGAAGCTTTTGGGTTGGTCAAATTAAGATTTTGGTGCATTAGTATAACCTAAAGACATGTAAATTAAACTCAAGACTCAAATTAAAACATTAAAACACTTGATAATTCATGAAAATGTCAATCAAGGACAACTATAATCATTAAAAGATGCTTTAATTATTTAGAAACATGTCTAATTATCTTTTAATGCCCTTCATTTGTTTAGTGAAACTATATCCCAATTAATTTAGTTTATCAATAAGTTTTAATTTAATATCTCTATTTTGCATATGATCTCTAAGTCTAAGGTTCATAATATACCAAAAAATGTTCAATTCCTTATTCATATTGCAAATGTAAATATTCAACACTAAAAAATTATACTCAAATTAACAAATAAAAGCAAGATGTTACAATTTTATAAAGGATGAAATAATAGTTACCTTCTATTGAACATTGCATATGATATGATTTGGATGAGGATTCTCTTTGAATTTTCAAATCATTAGACACATCTCATCTTTCTTATCATCCTCACTTGGTTTAACAATTGGCTTTTTTAAAGAGTTTTTAGTGATCATTATTTTTCTCTTTGAGGGCTAATTTTTCCATATTCTACATAAATATTTTCAGGAATTTCTTAGATACAAGAAGCTTAGATTCATCATGATAAAAAGTATAAGCTCTGTAAAAATAATATTACTATCACAAAAAGTACAAAATCTTTAAAAATAATACTACTATCTTTACTAAATACCATTTGCTCTTTCTTTTCTAAAAGCTCTACAAAACAAGACAATTAATATGTTTTAAATACCTATATAAAATTGGTTCTTTGATTATTGGACTCCTTTTTAAACTAGACTTTCTGATGTTTGCATGTCATTTTTTACTTGATAAAACAAAATTTATCTAAATATCCATATTTATCACAAAACTAATATATCATGTTATATAAGTGATGATGATGCATAAATGCATTACTTGGTGTTCTATATGTGTATGTATAATAAGATATCTTCATTTGGACATTAAAGGTATTGAAAGTTCTCCTAAAGTAGTGAGATGTGCTACCATGATTATATATATGATACTCATTATGAATGAAGGCTTGATACATTTTTTTAAGGTCTAAAAGGGTGTAAGTGGGTTTGCATGCTATTACAGAAGTTATACATATTCTTCCTTTAGAGTATTGAACTTTATGCTTAGATTGTGAGCATATATAAAAACATTACACTTACTTTTAGATTTATTCCTAGTGGATGTGACATGTGCGTGCATGTTATTATAAATAGATTCTTCATACTTATTTGTTACATTAGGCAATGGTTCTTTACTATGAAAATATTTTCCTTGATAAATATAGCTTTGAAATTGACTTCACTTTCATGGTTGTATCATTATTCTATACTTATAATTGGAATTCTTTTGAGTTCTTATCATGTCCTCTAATTTTTAATTTCTTTTTGTAAACTTAGATAATGATTCCTTGAGAGCATCAATTGTCTTTTTCAACGTTTTGTTCTATTGTCTTAATCTATCTAAGTCATGATCATTAACAATGATCACACTCTTAGAAGCCTTCACACTTTACAATTTTCTTATTATATTTTCATTCTCACTTATGCATGCCTCTAGATTCTTTTGAGTCCTTTTGAGTTTATAAGATAGTTTGCTCATATTCTCAAGGGTCTCAACTAGTTTATTATAAGTCAAATCAATATCATTATCATAATCACATGGTTTAGAGTTAGAGAGTACCTTATTATCATCTTTGGCTAGGTATATGTGAGCTATATCTCGCTTTGAATGTGGAACTATTTGTGTCATCTTAAGTAGAGGCTTTAAATGCCTTATTTTTGCTTTTATCCCTCTTCTTTTTATAGTCGTTTCTCTTATATTTATCATTTCCTTTAAGGAGAGCGGATTAAGGCTTTATGTCTTAGGATTTCCTACATTCAAAGCAAATGACATTAGAGGATTTACATTTTTAAATTACTTTTACATTTTATAAAGTCTTTTTTTTTGGATAGATTCCTTCTTTTAAAAAACTTCTTGAATTTCCTAGTGAGAAATGTGAGATCTTCATCAACACTTCCACTTGTAAATGCCTCTTACCTAATTTCTCCATTGAGAATTTAAACGCTAATTCATTTTTTCTTTAGAAGCATTGTCTTTTGGAGCTTCATTTTGTATCTAAGAAGAGATGCAATAAATCCCTCTAATGGTAGTGTTATTAGATGCTTAGCTTCTTATATGACTGACATTTTAGCTTTCTATGTCTTTAAAAGTGACTTAAACAACTTTTTTACTATTTCAACATTAATATAGGTTTTTCCAAGACCTTTGAGAGCATTGATAATATCAATATATCTAGTTTACATACTAGATATGCTTTCATCATGTTCATTTGAAACAATTCGTGTTGGTGTGTCAATATACTCATTTTGTTCTTTTTTACTTGATTTGTTTCCTCATGTGTAATTTCTAAGGTATGGCAAATTTCATAAGTTAATTTACACATAGATATTCTATTAAATTCATTTATTCTTAATGAACAAGATAAGATGTGTCCAACCTTATTATTCAAATAAATTATTTCCTTATGTTTTCTTTCAAAAGGCATTTAATTTTTATTTGTAAGTATGAAAGAACCATTTGAAAACATTTCTTATAGGTCAACACTTTTGAACATTAAAAAGAATCTCATCCTTGTTTTCTAATAGGGGTAATTATTGCATTAAAAATAAGTGCGTTATTAATGCTTTGTCCATCTTGATCGAATGATGATGATCTTGCTTCTAAGAATATCATTATGATCTTTTCTATATGATTTCATTTAAAATGCTAGCTTAACAGACCGATTTTAATACCCCCTGTTAGTTTTTAATGACACCCAAAAGGAGGTATTGACTTTGGTATTTACAAAATTTAACAAAATTTTCTAACTAAATAACTCAATTTAACAACAATCAATATATATAAGAGTAAAGAAATTGCTTTGCACAAATCATTCAAACGATTGAATAACAATTTAAAGAGGATAAAGAGAGAGAACGTAAACTAATTTATAATAATTTGACAAACAAGCCTTACCTACACTACTTCTCAAACTCTTCTTAAAATTTCACTATAATTTTTTTTTAAAGGTGAAACATAACCTTTATGCAATTTTTTATCGACAATATGGAATCCTTTTACAATCTTTCTTCACGGAGAAAAGGAATCTCAATACTACTTAGAATACCCATAAATAAAATAATATAATGTTTTAACCAAATCTTACTCTCAAAATAATTCCTTATTTTATCACTTAATAACTCGAAAGAGGCTCACTAACACAAATATAAGACGTTAATATTTAAATGATTGAAAAAACGTAGAAATAAATACAAAAGACATTAAAATACTTCTTGACGCTAAAACCAAAGAAATATGTATTTATAAGGACCATAAAGGATTTTAATTTAAACATAAAAGAAAAAACCAAAAAATAAAATAATTAAGAAGAATGCTTTTAATATCAATAAATCAATGTCATCTAAACTAAGTTCTATAAACAACATTGCAAAATCGAATTTTCCATCAACTGACCCCTCTATTATGGAATTATAAACATTTTTCTAAATTATAAGATTTCAATAGTAATTGAATTGAATAACAATCTAATCACAAATACTATTTAAGGTAGAATTCTTAATCTAACTAAGAATATGAAATCGATTACGAAGAAGATCTTAAACTTCAAGTAAAGCAATTAAAATTGAAATTCACTACTAATGTAATAAGACTATGTGGTATCACATGATGGCTGGTCCCACATCAGTCCGTTTTCTAGAGGAAATTAAATACTCAATTGGATAGAACTAAATCAACTTTTTTCCATAGACTTTTAATACAGACTTTCCTAACCAAAAAGGTCTGAGCTGCTGGAAAAAGACATCCGGATGGTTATCTTCCAAGATTATATACAGAAAATCAATTGGAAAAAGACAAGTGATCTTACAGCTATGCCAGTGGCTTATCTTCATCCTTTTCAGTATTACGACTTCCGTACACAACATCAAAGTAGTAGGCTAAAGTTCTCAATGTGAGGCCTGGAAATCTATGCGAACCGCCAGGCCTGATATCAATCTTGACAAAGGGCCATTGCATGGCTTCTGCAGCTTCACACTCTTCCCATCCATCCCCGATCACGCAAAACTGTACATTCTGATTGTTGAATCGTTCCTTGATCCATCGAAAACATTGGGGTTTTCCCACATCCCACGAGCTATAGACTGAAAAGAACAAAATAAAATGTCAAACCTATTACTTCTCATGTAGGCTGTGGTCCAAGATTGGAACTCTCTATCTATCCATACAAATGCAAACAAGCTGACAATTCTACATCATCTAGAAGATGTAGTGTGTCAGATTGTAAACGTTGCTCACAAGAAATGTTGCTTAACCACTTATTCACATAAACAAGAAGACGTTTCATGACAGACCAAACAATCAACATCACACATTGGACAAGCCAAAAAAAAAAAAAAACACTAAAACGAACTTTTTTTTTCTCATCAAGAGCAATTCCACAAGTGCTATGAGACTCCTACGATACCAAATTTGGCATACTTGTTTACCCTTCCATCGACATGCAAAATTCTTGCGTCTCTTCATAACTAGCTATTCTATCAAATAATTTTTATAAATGTTACACTCTGGCTAATCATATCTGAGACATTATCATCCTGTTGGTTGATCCAAAACCAGTAACAGAAGATGTTCACGTAGACATAAACTTCGGAATGATCAGACGACAGCAAATGATCAAGAGTCTGTTGATTAATTTCCATTTAACAGATCAAATGAAAAGGGAATAAATGCAACATAGCATGGATAGAAACAATGTTAATCACTGCTCGGCAAGTTTAACTTGTCAGTTTTGAGCGCAAACCCATTCATCATACGGATGAAGTAACTCATAAAGCAAATAAAGAATTGTCAGGAAGATATAAATAAAACCATTTTTCCGTGGGTATGGACTTCATAAAAAGCTATAAGTTGGGTCTATTTTACAATTTCAAGAGATAGTTGTTAGAACTGCATATTAATTATTTGACAGGTATTTCCAAACTCTAAACAAGATTTTATTAGTTGAAGAATTATAATTTAAATATGCAAAAGACATCAGTTTCTATAATTCACCGGTCTTAGGCTATTACAAAAGTGTTTCAAATTTAGTGATAGAGATCCAAAATTTTAATATTTAATTCAGTGTCGTTCTTATGCAAGTTTAAGCAGATCCCAGTCATTGTAACATCAAGATAGTCTCAAAATGATTGTAACTAGTCTCAAAATGATTGTAACAGCAATCTCTGTTCCACATCTAACCAATAATATAAATAAAAGGAAGGAGAAAACTATGAGAACAATGATGAATTGGTCATTAATTTCTAAAAATATGTTAAATACTTTGATTTACAATTAGCAATTCCACTGAAGACTAGATTACGAATTTTTGGAGTAATTGGCATTAAGCTGACTATATATCCTTCTTAACATTACCTAGCAGACGAAATCTCTACATGGATATTGCCCATGAACAAAATCCAAATCCACAACCTAGATCAAAGAGATGCATTTCTGGTTTATGATTCACATGACAAATCTAATATCCTAATGGGGAGAATATTCTTTTACGAAGGTCATCCTCAAATTAAAAGCATTTTCTGTTAGAGAGGACAACAAAGGAAAGTGAGAGGAAGGAGTGACGGAGTATATGTTGCTGTGATTTTATTCAGTAATAACATGATATATGAGAGAAACATTTTACCCATATCAATAGATGTGCTAGGTATCCTTTTGCCAAGTCTAGCTCTACAACATCATAATCAATGCCAAGTTCTAAGCTTTTGGGAATGGAGATCGGTTCAATGAATTCAGATGAAGTTGATCCTAACATTTGATGAATCATGAAATCCGTGGGGAATAAATTTGAATCAAAATACAAGAACAGGGTAGATTTTCAACTTCTAGAAGCTGCAATGACGCTATAGCTATCCACATCAACAAGGCTAAATCAGCATCCAAAAACCATAATGTACCTATTCAAATTCTAAATTAAGGGGAAAAAAAAAAGATTACGTTTCACCCAATATCTTCCAATTGTAAATGCTTTGGGAAGTATGAAAACAACAAACTTTGAACTAACAGTGGAAGCATGATGGGGAAAAAATTACACCACATTCGGAGGCAACAAGAATGCAAAATCATATGAATTAATCAAATACTAAAGTGGTAATTATGCAAATCAAAAGTTGAAAAGGGCAACTATGCATTCTAGCCACAATAAGCACATAAGGGGTATATAGAAAAGAAGTTACCATTCCCATGTGTAATCAGATTGTCAAGCCGGAAAAGTAGACATTTCACAAGGCTGGGTATCAATGATCCCGAAGTCACCAGAATATTTATATGCTCAAACTTTGTATCTGTATGATTGGTGTTGTTACAGGTAGATCCCTGGCATGGACTCGGTGCCTCCTCATTTAAACACTGCTCCAAGAGTGCCCGTGCTAAATTGATAAAGCAAGTAATGAAACAACACATGACAGCAGATATAAGAATACTCTCAATTTCAAAAACCAGAACAGAACAAAATAAAAGTTGAGGAGGATCAAGATAGGATATATGTTATGCTTAAAAGCAGTCAGAAATTGAACATTCAGCATATTAACATGACATGGCACTCTCCAACTCCAGCATTTTATGCCAAATGTTCTCCCAATGAAAGAACAAATCGTAAGACTTGTGGCCCTCAAAGTAGCCGAAACAATGACTAGAAAGCAAACTAAACAAAGAGGCAAGCACATTAAAACTTGGAATAGACCATTGAATCAGATCCAAAAGTCTAAAAGGTTGAGGAGGAAACAAAGCTCAAGATAAAGCTATTTGGAACTTTATTATTTTCTAAGGTGGAAAATTTTTAACATGAACGTGTGCATACTAGTTTGCCTAACACCTTAAAGGTTATTTCTCTATTTGGTATATTTAGAATAACATTTATTAATTTATTAAAGAACTTGAATTTAAAAAAAACTCGGGGCAGATGTAAATCAAGTAGTAATAATCTGATTGACAACAAAAAGCACAAAAGACTGGAAAGCCTGAGAGAAAGGAATGGAAGTTAAAATCATTTCCGATTTGGTCTAATGTAATATCTCGTGAAATCAAGAAAATATGTAGTATGAGGGTGTAGCTCAAAAATGTTGGATAGGTGATCCAATCAACTTTTAAGCTGCAAAGTGCAAACTACCTTGATTTGACAGTCCATAGGGCACAGAATCAGCCTCTCACATAGTAAGGCTTAAAAAGGATCTGAATTATCACCTCGAGTTATTTAATGGATTTTCTTTCATATTCACTATCATCGTAAATAATTTCTGAGTATGTATCTTCAACCGGGACTATTTTCCCACTATATTGATCTGAAACATCTTTATTTCAGCTAATAAATTTTAGTCAGTTAGCAGTTCAGTGGTTCATGTGGCACATGTTTATTTCAATGATATAAATAAACATCCATAAAAATAACCAGAACTGATCTGTCAAATGAATGCAGACTTCAGCTTGCAATATAGTGAATACAATTCGGTCATGTTCATATCACACTTGTGTCAATAAAAACATTATGAAAGAAATAAATCTTAATTCCTTTTCATCGGGCTCACGTTGCTATTTGTATTTATTTCTAATCCTTTCCTTTTATCCTCGAAAATAATAATAGATTCCAAAAAAGTAATCTAGACCAATAACTTTAAAAGAAAAGACAGGGGATGTTAAATATCTTCCAGGAAGTATGACAAATCAACAATGCATCAAAGAGGAAAAATCAACAGAAAAGAAAGTACCTGAGGATAACCATCTATCTGTATAGTCATCAGTAACGTCATACAATTCATCCCAGATATTCAGCATCTTATGATCCAAAACACTACGTAAACCCTGTTAGTGACGAGAGAGCTCAGAATTTCTATCACATGTATTTTCCTCCCAACATCAAGAGGCCTTCAAGTGGTTAATTCCCTAAACAGTGTTAGGAGTTGAGACAGATGCAAATGCAGTGCGTAAAAGACAGAATTCTATGATATTAAAGTCCATAATGTAAGGAGACGAACAACAGTCATTTGAAAGAAGTTTAGTGGGATCTTCATTGTCTAGAACAACATTAACCATTCATTCACAAGCTCTTTCAACTTAGCAAGATATGAATTTTGAGTAATCGATTGTTAAACTTGAGATAAAGGACTGTGATACTTTAATTTACCTGGAAACATATCAACCAAGTAAATAGGTTATATGTATATGCATTTTCACGAGTACAAAGCAAACACTAATTTCATCTACCTAGAAAAAAGTTCTTCACACATAATTGCAAAAGAAATGAAAAGATGTTAGCTAATACGGTATTTAATATATTAAAATGATAAAGATAGCATAATGATCTGTGTTTGATAGTTCTCAATCTACCTGTTGGTACCTATTGGCTATAACTCGGTGCCTGTAAGCTAACTTTCTTTTGTTTGCATCATCATGAGGAGGACTAATTCCATCTTGGCTGAAATTGTAGTCAGAAAGATCATGTCCATCGTCATATTGGCTCAAGGCATCAAGGAAAGGCATATTGTAGTTTTCAATCTGCATAATCAAATTTTATCACAACTGACATGCCATTTATTACGAAGTCGTGTAGATTCACGACACCGTATGTCTATTACACAATGAGGTAAACTTACCTCCTCATAGAAGAATAATTCATCACAAATTTGAAGGATGTGCTTTTCCCACATCTTTCCCATAGTTATTCCTTTCTGAATGTCCTTTGAGCCATTGAATCCCTCAGCATAAGTACCATTCAATAAAGACTTGAGCAATATAAGAGTCTCGTCCATGTCCCATATATACACCCTCTTCACAGCCCTCTCAGCAAAAGAACACAACTCCTTTTCAGGAACGGCTGAATTGTCGTCCATAATCCTGCTATGATTGAATATACAAGAGAGAAAAATGCATTGATAACCAGAACTAATCAATGGTGACCAATATCAATATGTAAATAACAATACTGCCCAGTAATTAAGTTTCAATGGAAAGCCTAGTTGCCGTACATATAGAACATTCAAGAAATGAGAACGGAAAAAGATAAAACTTCAAAAATGTAAACAACATAATCCAGAAGAAATATATAGAGAAGTGCAGTCAGAAACCAATCTTCATGTCACTACAACAACTAATCATCAAGTACAGCAAATGATATATTCAGTTCAAAAAGATAGCAGAAGACACTAAATCCTTCATGCTTTGTAAGCATGCAAGCCAGTTACAATAAACATAGAATTACAACAAGAGCATTGAACAAAAAGTAAACACATAAAAGGGCAAAAGAAATACAAATATACAGACAAAAACAGACAAAAGAAAATATCCACCTAATTGCACAACAAAATGAATCGAAGAAGAAAACCCAATAAAAGAATTATAAAAGGCAGTTTCAACCAGAATAGAAGGACGGTATGTCCATTTGGTTCTATTTGTCCACGTATAATTTGGATCACCATTCACTCGTCAAAAAACCAATTTTTACAACAAAACAGAATCGAACTTCAAACTTAAGCCTAAATGGGAAAGCATAACTCAAAACAGTTCGAAGGAAAGCAAGGCCCTTGCAGGATTTATACAACACATTGAACAACACAATAAATAGTTGAGATTGTACTAGACCTTTTTGTGATCTTTTGATAACCTAGTTCCAAAAGTGAAGTATCCAATCCCAACAGAGAAGAATAGAGCTTAATGGATCATAAATATCACTGACGAACAGATAAAAATAGAGAAAGATTATGATGATAAAAGAAAGGGAACCCAGAAATGGAGAGGAAGAGGAGAGACTGATATTGACCTTATTGGATTCTGTGGGGCTTAACCTTAATGGCAGAGAGAGGCTGTATGCAGTATGATGATATGCAGTTTCCAACAAACAAAGGAAGGACTTGCCTGAGCTTTACCCAATGAAATCACTGATCTTGGTCGTAGGTCTTAGCTCTCATTGCTGGTTCTAGTTGCACCTCATAGGAATGTCAAAAAGGACGTTTTCAGTTAAAAATAATATCGTTTTTTACGTATTTTTTTTAAAATAATATATAATGAGCCGGATCGGCCCAACCTACCATCTAATCATGGGCCGGAATCACGGGCCACCCAACACTGCCCAGCTCGGCCTGACATATCTAACACCTCGTAATTAAATGGTTCTCTAGTATTCTTTTAACACAGAAATGTTGTTTGTTTCTATTTTATTTTTATTTTTATATTTATATTTTCAGTTAAATCAAAATTATAATTTATTCAAAATGTTGAATAATAATGGAGATAACATATGTACTTATTTGGACCTTTATGTTAAATGTTAAAGTAAAAATCATACATTTTTGCAAATATTTAAAGAAATTGTTTTACTATCACCTCAATATCTAGTCACTTAGGATAGCTTAATTGTTGCATTGAATAAACTAAATTGATAAGTCATGTACTAATAATAGATGTCAAAATTTTAATTATGTTAAAAATTAGGGTGTTATTAGGATTATTTTGAAAATGATAAGATGTAATGTAATGCCATAGATAATAATAAGGACTAACTTTGATTTTTTTAAGAGACATTAAGAAATAATTTGTACCTTTTGTTTTATCACAATTTTTTTTTATCTTTTGCCTTTTGATTTTTTTTAATTTTAGTTTATTCAAATTTTCTTAAATTATAACAACTATAAATTTTGGTTTTTGCTTTCTATTGTCATTTTAGTTTGATTTAACATATATATTAC
>JANKYF010000001.1:36771053-36784372 GCA_029829435.1 Erythroxylum hondense
TTTTATTAATAAGGAAACTCATCTACGGTCATTTTATTGTCCTTGTTCTTGAATTATATACACCGATTCTTATTTATATTTTATTTTTAGTACCTCCACCATTAACTGAGTTATAATAGGCTTTGTATTGACTCTAATTCTAGTAGTTCAAGATTGAGGGAGTTGCTCTCTAACTTACTATGAAACCTTTATGTTCAATATTTTATACTGTGAGAGAATCCAAAATTTTGTTAGCATACTGATATCCATTATATATATATAAAGCCAAAATTATAAATAAAACAAAAAAATTACCTTCTCGAAATTATAACTTAACTATAAATGTGAAGAAAAAAAGGTCTTGTTATAAATATTAATTATAAGGTTAATAGAAGACTATATATATATATTTCAAATAAGATGGAAGGCACTTGTCGACATTAAGCACCAAAATGAGACAGCATATCAACATATACGATACTTGTCTTATGCGCATGGACGTCAAAATTTTAAAAAATTAAATATTATATATATATACATATATGATAATAAAGTTATTTGAGAGGTTAGTAATGTATTGGGTTCCTTAAAATTTAAAAAATTAAATATTTGGACTCTTCTATTATACATTTTTGACTCCATCACTGCTTATGAGTCTCGACATTCTTCATATCAGCATATCTAGACCAGACGTTGGAATCAAATTATTTCATGACCGTAATTTAGAACAAATAACGATATATGTATATCGATGAAGAATCATTGCTCAGTAATCATTGACGAACATTAATTATGAAGAGTATATTTAAAAAAAAAACAGATCAAAAAAGAGAAAGATATTAGTTTCACAGATTGGCATATCATGAGGATATTAGTGAGAATGTCTCAGCAAGTTGAAGCATAATGCATGGCTTTAAATCTGAAGTGATGAATTATTTTGTGCACATTTTGGGTAAAGTGGTGTGCAAACACATCAATAATTGCTAAAACGAAGTGATCGTGAACAGATTAAACTTTTGTACCATTTCCTAAAGACATGGGAAAAGAATGGGAATCGTATCCTCGATTGATAATAATAGAGCAGTAAAGTTTCTTTTTTTTTCCTTTTAAACTCAATTAAAGAGGAATGGATAGCTTAGTTGCAACTGAAACCTAAAATTAAGATAACAAAAGTCATTTATTCCATAACAATTATTACCGGCAGGATCTTCTTCTTCTTCATCATCATCTTTCAGAATATGATTCTGGCTTCTTGAAAACTCTTAACTATGGAATTGATTTCGGATGCTGTAATATGACTTCAATAATACGTATAATAGTATTACTTAGGTGTGTAATTTGCAATAAGAATTAACCTTTTAATTAATTACAGTAATTGATAATTTAATTATCTATAAATTAATTTAATGTTAAAATTTAATTGAAGAATAAAAAATTATCTCCTTATTTTTGTCCATTTTAAAGTATAATTATCAGTGTTGATATTTACAATTTAATAACGTAATAAGCATTTATGCGTCTAAGTTTTGTTTTATACCGCATTAGTAAAAATACTCGTACTAATTGTAATTACTAGTAATTTTAAATTTGGGTTTTTCATTAATTTTTTATATTCTTCCTTAAATAATTCAAACTTTGTTGTTAATTTCGTTAGGTTGTGCTTTAGATTTTGTTTCAATTGAGAAATAACAAATTAGAAAACTAATTCTTATAGAATTTTCATTTGAATATCTAAAAAATTATTCTAATTTCTTACCATTAAGTTATCAACTATTTTAAATAAAAATTTGAAATTAAACAACATTTATAAATTATGTTATGTTATATACTATAATTTAGCAATTTTCATGAATCCGTGATTTATGAGCACTTCACATACCAATCAGGAATCTAGCTTATAAGCTTTGTTTAGTAGTTTTCAATTGCATATTAGTATTATCATATTACTTTTTCAATATTGAAAACCTATTGTCTTTAATAACTATTGTTCTCTATACAACTTGTGTTATATTTTATAAATTTATAAAGATATTAATATATAAATTTAAAATAAATACATTACGAGTATGTTCTCTTACAAAGTGGAATTTATATTAACGTAAATAAAATTATATATACAACCTATTTTATTTCATAAAGATAAAATATTATGCAGCACTAGACTTAAAAGTGTTTAATTTGTTTTCTAATGTTAAGAAAAAAAATAGATGCACTAAAGAAAAAACTTTGGATGGGTATTGGTGGAGTAAAAATATTGGTTGGGTCGGTTGTGCTAGGTCCAAGCTCAGGCTCAAACATAGACGGCCCATTCATAAATGGCGGCTGCCTACTTGAAAGGAAAGACCTAAATCTAGCAGGTATTTGTCAGATATAAATTGATTACCTCATCATGAGAAAGATACGACTTTCGAGAACCCTAATTCATTATTCACTAGCCTCCAAAACTCTCCCAAAAAGACTAACTTGAGTGTCGGAGGGGCCTTCCGGGAATCAACCCCTGACGTGCCTTTACTGTTTTACAGGTATCTCTCAATCGGAATCAATCAATCTCATGAATCCAAGTGGCGGTGTCCAACCTCACCAGAATCCGACAGAACCAAATATTATTTCTATTATAGTTATTAAATAATGGTGATATAAGTGATATAAATTTTTATTTGAGCCACTCAAGCATGCTATTATCATACCAATCAAATCGATAGACACTTTTCGATTCAGGAAAGTGACGAGGGACCATGACAACTTCACTATGTCAGACGACAGAGAGAAAGAGTGAAGAATGAGACAAACTCATAGATGACAGATCCTCAACAGAAGGCCGAAGGGAAATGCAAAAACGCACCATAAAATTCAGATTTGTTTATTCCATGTGGGCGTCTCTCCACCCCTTCATGCCACCCTTCCATCTTCTATTTATACCCCCTCCCTACCTCATCTAATTCATATACCAACGTCGTCTCTCGTCTTCTTTGCCTTCCCTACTACTGTACAAATATTGTTGCAGTAATTCACTTGTGCATTACAGCAAAAGAGGTCCTGTTTTATACCGAGTTCATCAATGGCATGTTTGGAAGTGTCCAAGGAGGTTGGTAAAAGATTAAGCTCCTATCCGTATATGTATACATGTTAATTTCTTCTTTACTATATGCAAACCTGACGCAACCCCACAAGCATTTATTGCAATTCCAGTTGCCTGTAGTTCTTTTGGCTGATAAGAGCATTAAACTAACTTATGAGCTAATGTTTGTCTTTTTTGTTTCCAATGATCGACACGAGATGATGATGCGTCATGCCTCTGCTAATTATTATTAATAATTAAAGATTGTTTAAAATTGGTCATTTAATCAAAAAAATATTGATATTCATTCAGGTCGTGTTTAAAGACGCTGAAGAGGAATGCACTCTTGATGGAACTGTTAATTGGCAAGGTGGTCGTGCTGTGAGAGCAAAATCTGGAAGATGGATTGCTGGAATTATCATACTCTGTAAGCTCAAATTCCCATTGCATAGATCTCAAATGGAAACATATGTTATGTATCTTCACGTTCCTCGTGCTTGATCAAAAATTACTCATAGAATTGTCAATTCGGGGCATACACTAGTCTAATATTTAAGCTTTTGCTCACACTAGAAACCAGTCCACAGTGGGGCACTTTCTATTATTCTTTATTGCTTAGGCCCAACGCACTTTGGAAGGTATCCATAAACACAAGAAAAACGCATATAATTCATCTGTGACTCTTCTCGAGCTTCATTTCATAATATAGGTAAGGTTTTACAGTGGCTGATAAGGGAAAAGGATGATGATTTGTGATGATAAGAAGAGGACAAGAGAGTTGGTATAACTTGTAGCACTGATCAGTGAAGTTGAGAACAAGTGTTGAAGCTTTGTCGTTGGACACTGAGCTAGCTAAGAATAAGGCCAACTAAGTCGGAGAGAGAGTCTAGTTCAGGTGGGGACTCCCACTGGTCTTGCTTCTTGTGGTGCATGCGTTTAGAGTAGGACGTATCTGACACGTAACATTTGGTCTTTACTTGCATGCTGTTGGTGTTATTCCGCGTGTCGTCTCTCTCAACACTTTCTCGAGAAAATTTTTCCAAACAGAAAAGTTTCTCGAGACTTGAAGAAGCAAGCAACGTGACCATTTTGGTGGTTTTGAGTCGATATAATAACTTCAGAGTGGCTGCCTAATTCCCAGCATGTGAAGAAGTAGTCATTTGTCAATACTAATGTAATGACCTGACTTGAAGAATTATTTACAGGTGCTTTCACAAAGCACTAGCATTAGTTTAATGGTAGTGCTGTGTCAAACTTTAGAGTTAGCAAAACAAGCAATAGATTAGGTGACTTCCCTGCAAACGTGAAATGTGTGGTTCAAGTAGTCATCTTTTCTTTTATCCATGGAACGCGTGAAACGTGTACGTTGAACGGTGATTATTAATATCATAAATAATAATATAAAATAAAACTTTTATTTAATAGTAATTATTATTATTAATGCCTATTAAATAATAATTATCTAATAATACAAGCAAGTAACTAATATCCAAAGAAACCAGGCTCTGCAAGTTTACATCTTTAATACATGAAGTGCAATCATAGAAAGTATTGATCCAGAAAAATGGGAACTTGATCATCAAAAACATGACATCTAATTAACCCTGTTATGTGAAATAACCAGTGAACCAAGGTCTGGCAACTCTCGCGTTCTTTGGAGTTGGAGTGAACTTAGTCCTGTTCCTGACAAGAGTGTTGCAACAAAACAATGCTGATGCTGCAAATAATGTTAGCAAATGGACTGGAACTGTTTACATCTTCTCTCTTGTCGGTGCTTTCCTTAGCGATTCTTACTGGGGAAGATACAAAACGTGTGCCATTTTCCAAGGAATCTTTGTCGTTGTAAGTTAGTGAAATCTAAAATTTTCAGATAAATGTTCTGCAACCAGGGGCGTACTGATTCTTGCATGTTTCCAATGACAGGGCCTGGTATTATTGTCATTGTCAACGTACCTTTTCCTGATCAAACCAAAAGGATGTGGAGATGAACAAACTCCATGTGGATCCCATTCAGGCCAGGAAGTAGGGTTTTTTTACCTCTCCATCTACCTAGTAGCTCTTGGAAACGGAGGTTATCAACCTAACATAGCCACGTTTGGGGCTGATCAGTTCGACGAAGGGGACCCTAAGGAAGGTCACTCAAAAGTAGCATTTTTTAGCTACTTCTATCTGGCTTTGAACCTCGGTTCCCTGTTCTCCAACACCATCTTGGGATACTATGAAGACCAAGGGATGTGGGCACTTGGATTTTGGGCGTCTACAGGTTCTGCCCTTGCAGCATTGCTTCTCTTTCTCGGAGGAACAACAAGATACAGGCACTTCAAGCCAAGTGGTAACCCTCTCTCTAGGCTATGTCAAGTCTTAGTTGCTGCATCTAAGAAATGGAATGAAGAGATGCCACCAGATGGGGGCGAGGACTTGTATGATACGGATGGTGGAGAGTGCTCCAATGGCGGAAGCCGAAGGATGCTCCACACTCAAGGATTCAAGTTAGTACTTGAATTACAACAAATTCCTAACATTCTTTGTATGGAATACCTTTTCATATCCATTTACAGGACCAACTAATCCGTGATATTCATTATATGTTTCAGGTTCTTGGATAGAGCAGCTTTTATTACATCAAGAGATTTAGATGATCATAAGCAGGGGCATCACAACCCGTGGCGCCTTTGTCCGATCACCCAAGTGGAAGAAGTTAAATGCGTACTGAGATTACTCCCAATCTGGCTCTGCACCATTTTATATTCGGTGGTCTTCACACAAATGGCCTCTCTGTTTGTGGAACAAGGTGCTGCCATGAAAACTACCATCTCAAACTTCAAAATCCCTGCTGCTAGTATGTCCAGTTTCGACATTCTGACCGTAGCAGCGTTCGTTTTCCTCTACCGACAAGTCCTAGATCCACTTGTGGGCAGAATCAAGAAGACAAAATCTTCCAAGGGACTCACTCAGCTTCAAAGGATGGGTGTCGGTCTTGTAATTGCAATAATGGCAATGGTTGCAGCTGGAATAGTGGAGTGCTACAGATTGAAATATGCAAGAAGAGACTGCACAGATTGTGAAAACTCAAGCTCCTTGAGCATCTTCTGGCAAGTTCCACAGTATGCTCTTGTTGGAGCTTCTGAAGTTTTCATGTATGTTGGTCAACTGGAGTTCTTCAATTCGCAGGCACCAGATGGATTAAAAAGCTTTGGAAGTGCATTGTGCATGACATCTATCTCCCTAGGAAACTATGTCAGTGACTTGCTGGTAACCATGGTCATGAAGATTTCCACCGAGCATCATATGCCTGGTTGGATTCCTGGAAATCTGAACAAGGGTCACCTAGATAGGTTCTACTTCCTTTTGGCTGCTTTGACAAGCATAGACCTAGTGTTGTATATGGCATGTGCTAGGTGGTACAAGTCCATAAAGCTGGAAGGAAAATGCCAAGAGAAGGAAGATCAAGGGAAGTTCAGGGTCTGATCTGCAGATAATACATATCAATGCCTATAAAATACCAGCAACATATATGAATAAGTGGAAGAGTTGGGTGGGTCATGAAACATTTTTTGTCCAGACTATGTTCGAAGATAAGTTGGTGCAAAGAGAAAACTAACACAACACTTCTCAGCTTGACACCACCTAACTCTCCAGAGTTAGTATTTCTGGCTTAAGGCCACCTAATCCTGATTTGTTCGTTCTGTCATAGAACATAGGTTTAGGTGCAATTGCTTTCTCGCTTAATGTAGAGCGCATTCAGAAACTTTTAACAGAAAAAAAAAAAAAAAAAAGAGGTGATCCTTCTCCTTCAGTGAAGAATTGTATCGTTTGAATTCTGATGTTATGATCTTGGACACACAAATCTGGTAATGGCAGGAATGCCAAAGCACACTTTCTAGTTTCCACTCCATAGCAGCATTATAACGAGTGAATCATTAGCTGGCTAGTCCTCATTAATTAGAAGTAACAAGCCAAGCATTATACCATGGATAATATCAAAGTACATAAATTATTATGAACTCTTTATTAATTAAGAATAAGGTCGCGTATTATTAGACTTCTTGAGACTCTACGTATTAATGTACTCTTGATTGCACACTAATACATATTGATCATGAGGATAGTAGAAGTTATTAAAATGATGGCTCCTTTTTTTTTTTTGGGTCTGAGACCTGAGTATTCATTGACGGACCCAATGACTAATCCCCTCGCTGATGAGAAGATACCTCACAGGATGGGACAGCTGACCCAAGGATTTAAGGCTGCTCTATACCCAAAGGCAAGGATCGAACTCTTGACCTTTGATTAAGGGTGAATGAGTCCCTTACCACTCAACCACACCCCTTTAACAGATGGCTCCCTCTTTTTATTTTCCTATCAACCTGATTCGCTACAAGCCAAAAGACTCACCTGAGATCAACTCATGGTTTTTACCAGCTATAAAATTGAATCTACTTCAATTACTAATTAAGAAAAGAAAAATTTTAAAATGAATGAACGTGACTGGTTTCCACTTGAACGAAGAAGTTTGTCAATACCAGAGCTGCAAAAGCCAAGCTGACTTGGAATCATAATACTGGACAGTATTACAGAGACATCGATGGATCAATGGTTACTCAGATGAAATTCTTTTATTCAGCAAACTTTCTTAGTTAAATGGATGTATACTTTTGTCTTGTTATTCTATCTGATTTGCTAACAAAGATCATTTTTTTGGAAGATTTATTATCTTCTTAATCAATGTGTGAACAGCCATAGACTTGATTTTCTGACAGAAGACATATCATAGATAAATTCTCAGCTATGGAGTTGTTAAATTCTCAGTCAAAAGACAAGTATATAGAACAAGATCCATGCCAGGCAGGCATCAATATTTGTTAAATTCTGTCAAAAGACAAGTATATAGAACAAGATCCGCGCCAGGTAGGCATCAATATTAAGTTTAAGTGGTAACAGTATAATGCACGTTCAATTACAAGAAATCTTTGCAAAATTTCATTGGAACACTTCACAAAGACTATCATCTTATCTGCAGAAAATTTTGTACATAAATATTCTGACAAAAAAAATATATCATTCCAGGATTTCAAGCTCACTACCCTTTTTCTGATTGCTTGTGAAAAAGAATATTACCAAACCAACAACTGATCGTTGAAAGAGAAAATTCAAAGCAAACTAATAGAGACCCTGACAAGAACAAAATCAGCCTTGCACCTCCCGAACTTGAATGTGATGTGTAGATTCTTGACGCCAGATTGGCTGCGCTCCACTCTGGACTAGAGTAACATGCTGTCCTTCAACCAAAAGACCCCTACTCTGGAGCATTGAAGATGTTTCAGAAAAGATTTACTTCATGAAAAGCCTATACATATTCTAGGAACAGGATCGGAGTGATGAATGACTAACCACTAATTGTTTCAGCGCTCGAGTAAAAGTCTCCTCCACATCATCTGAAAACTTCATATATATTGGCATGACGCCCTGATAAATTGCCAATCTCTGCTTGATCCTATGGCTGTAAAGTATGGAAAATTTTCAAGTAAAATGCACAATAAAGAATCAGGAATATAAATTGAGCATACATATCGCTTTGGCATTGTAGTAATTGCCATTCAAGAAAATAATATAAAACAAAAGACAGAAGATCAGCACCTATATTTTAGTTTCATTTTCACAAAAGAAAAAAGTAATTAACAAATCAAATTATTACAGCAGCAAAACCAGATGTAGCATTGGACCGTAAAAGAACTCTAATGCTTAAATTTTTATTAATCCATTCATCTCAAAAACATTTTTCACAAGAGCATTCACATTCACAAACATAACTTAACTCCAAAGTTATGACTAAAATTGCCAGCAAAATGTCTACATTTTTCAAACCTCAGCTAAAAAGTGTAATTAAGTAAATAAAACATTTTTATTTTTGACTTACTCATTGGTGAAGGCAAATATTGTTGAGGAAGGCCGATAATGACTTAAAATTACAGCCATGGATCCTGTTCTAGTAAAGACGATAATAGGGGTGTTCAGCGTGTTAGCCATGATTGTCGAATGGAAAGCAAACATTTCACCCATATGGCCCTGCAAAAGAATGTAAGCAAAGTTATGGGATTATGAAGGAGCAATGAGAACTGAAAGAAAATTCAAAAGTTGCATCATGACCAAATTCACTTGCCCAATTCTCATTCACTTGAACCTAGTATCATAAAATCCAATACAATGTAACATCCGAACTTATAGGTCTGAAAGCTTTGACTTATAACAACAAAAAGGAATATGCAAGCTCTTATTCAAAAGATCATACCTTGTAGGCACCATCTGTTGGAGTGTTGGTTATAACTGGCAAACTTGACTCTGTCCTTAGTGCTACTGTATGCATTACTTTAACTGCCTTCAAAGGATACCTTGAATAACAATTATAGCGGAATTACTTAAAACAATAGCAAAAGCAAACTTAAACACGAATGAAGAACTGGGCACGACTGAGTTTCATCTTGATAAGCAAAAGCTGTGAGGATATCAATTTGTTGCACCCTGCTATCACAAAGACATTTCCATAGCCTGATTCTATAACCAGTACATCATGGATCAGTAATTCCTTTGGATCTACACTAATCAGGGAGAGGTTGAGCATTTTCCAAGTAAGTACCAAAAAAAAAAACAAGAAGACTAAAACTGAACAACTTCGAGATGAGCAATAACAATTTTCAGTCGTATCACTTACTTTCCATGAGCAGTTTCTCCAGAAAGCATGATTGCATCAGCACCTTCACGTACAGCAATTGCTATATCAGAAACCTCAGCCCTAGTTGGTGTCGGATGATTAATCATGCTCTCCAGCATATTTGTAGCTACGATAACTGGTTTTTGCATGCTATGACACCTTCTAATGATATCTTCCTGTTTATAACATAGTATAGCACTCCATGATGATGAGATACAAATTACATGTCTATTCTTTAAAGGTAGCCAGCTGATAATAACAAAAGATACCGCTGATCATATAAAGCCTTTAACATATAGAAATAGAAGTTGTAATTGCACTTGCATTAATTTGGGAATAGAAGTGGTACAATTGGACATTAATTAAGAAATTTCGTCCAACCAAGCAACGCAACAGACAAAAACCAGCTTTAAGATGTTATCTCTAAGAACGGCACAGGAATTGATGAACATGGTAACTTCTCAGGTCCAAAACATCGTTTTTTCATAGATACTCTTCTATTTAACCACTATGTATCCAGAAGCCTAAGGTTTTTGCTTCTTTCAACCATAGGACCAATTTATAGTGCATGACAAAAAATTGCTTTGACACAACCCTTAGGTTCAATTTACCTGCAATAAAGGGACGTCTTCTATTGGAAGTTCTGCACCAAGGTCTCCACGAGCAACCATAGCCTACAAACTCCAAAAGTAAGTTTAGAATTTAGTGGACACAGCAACAACAGCAAAGAGCATGCTGCACATGCACACACAAGAATAGTCATAAAAGCACATGCCCTCCATGCACTAATTGAGAAGGAAGTAGATAAAGAAGACAGAGAAAACAATCAACAAAATGACCACACAAGACCGTCAAAGTTGCAGAGTTCACAAAGAGAAGTTAAAGAACACAAAAAGAACGCATTAATAAGCAGAGCATCTTAAGGATTTCCAAGAAAAGGATTCCAGAGAAACCAACAAAGAATACCACAACTAACCCCATCAGATGCAGAAATTATTGAATGAAGATTTGGAATAGAATCAGCACTTTCAATTTTGACAATCACACGAATGTGTGCGTTGCATCCTACAAAAAATTGCCACAATACAATTAGATCAAGGGTAAATAGCATAAAACAAATATACGACTGCAAAGGAAGGAAAGATTTACTTCTGAGATAATCTTTCAGCTCGTGGACAACTTTAGCATCCTTCACAAAGGAGACAGCATAAAAATCAACTTGGTTGTCCACCCCAAATTTGATATCTTCCCAGTCTTTGTCTGTGAAATTTGGGACGCGTAGAACAAAGAAAACATCATTCCCATCAATAACTTGTCGATGTACTTCATATCTACACCATTAAAACTTTATGTTGAAATAGAATGTAACCTGTTATTGATGGTAAATTTGCACTTTTCCCTCGCACATTCAAATGACGCCTTGATTTTAGTTCTCCACCATCAACTACGACACACTTAACTGAATCATGTGTCTTTGCTTTTACAGCTAATGACATCATTCCACCTACCACAGAAACAGAAATTACATAACTTATTTCTAGCCAGACAATCAGTTACTTAGAAGCTAAGGACAATTTGTAGGAGTTAAAGAAAGCGACTCTACTTGATTTTGGGATTCTTGATGACTAGTATACATACAAAAAGAAAAACAAACGTAAACAAGATAACAACAATTGTTTCTCACATTAAGAGAGGCAGTCAGCTAAGGCATCTAAGAAATCAATGATTATAAGCATTTCTACCAGCATATTGAAGAGAAAGTCCACAAGGAGGAAAGGAAGATATAAATGGTGAAGCAACAATTTGCATCTTCATATGAAACATTTATAAAAACAGAGCTCCAATATAGCCATGGCAACTCAACTAAAAGATATTCAAAACCTATTCATGTGTTCTTTTAGATTTTAACTAAGAAGTAAGTATCATAAGCCACCTAAAGTACACCACAATCATGAATGACTTTTAATGAAATTGACAAACTAGAAAACAAAAGCCCAGAACAGAACAGTTATGATGGATCACTTTTGATAAACGCAGAACAAGTGTCAAAAAGAGGGAAAATATGACTCTGTAAGCTATAAACTATCCCGATATCACTCTGTAGGCTTACCATCTACAAGAAGTATGTCTCCAACCTCAACATCATTTACAAAGTCATCGTAATTTACACTAACAGTGTCTTCAGTGCATACTCCTCTTCTAATAGTGAAATTAAATTCTTGTCCCTCCTTCAGTATAATGGGTTGAGGCACGTCTCCACTTCTCACCTCAGGTCCCTGCATTAAAATTTGGATAAGAAAATGTCAAACTTTCAGAACCAAACCCAAGGTGTTATACAAATAATTAAAGCTAAAGTGTTTTTTGTCTTAAAGAAGAACAATTATGAGAAACAAACAAACTGTTAGTTAATAAAACCTTTACTTAACAAAAAGGCCTCCAATTTTAGAAAAGAAATTAGAGAAGAGGGGTCTCTCTATGGAATAGTTATATATATATATATAAATACCTTTGTGTCAAGCATAATGGCAATGACCTTGTCATCAGATTGAGCATTGTATTCTTTAACCAAATCGATGGTTTTCTGATGAGACGCATGGTCTCCATGCGACATGTTCAAGCGAGCAACGTTCATTCCAGCATCTGCCAGTTTCCAAATCATTTCACGTGAGCTAGTGGAAGGCCCAATTGTACACACAATCTTGGTTTTTCTTAAGGATTTCGAATTTATCCTCCGTTCCAATGTCTCACTGCCACTGTTAACAGGCTCCTAAAGCAACCCAATGTTTTAGAAGAAAACAACAATAAGACCAGTCAACCATGAAAAAAGAGGAAAATCTCGAAGAAGAGAGAGCAAACTCACAGAGGATAAAGGACCGTTAGGAGACGGAAGTTTTTCTTCGGTAACGGCCATGGATTTAACGGCGAATCCAGCGTTGCGAGTGACACGTATCATCCGGAGACGCGAGTCCAAAAGGTAAGCATCGCTCAAGGACCTGGAGGACGAGGGGAGGCGCCAGTGGTCGGCGGAGATGCGAGAACAAATCTGGCCGATGGTCGCCATCTACTAGTGTTAGAGAGCAGAGCAGAGAGAGAGAGAAAATCTCGCGAGGGGAACAAGAGAAGAAAACACAGGCAGACAGGGGCAGGGGACAATGTGCGTGTATGTGCGTGTCGATTGCCTTGTGGTTTTTATTTTCGGTTTCTGATACAGTAGTCAGAAAATGAGTGTCGGTACTCGCTGGTTTTGCGCGTGTTGGGTGTTGGCCATAGGATGTGTCAGTCAAACCAGAATTTAGGAGAAGCCTTTTCACTTTCAGGGGATTTTCTTTCGATGGCTTGGCCACCCTGTTTTCTGGGGGCTCTGATTTTTTTTTTACTCTTGTTGAGTGTTTAGTCGTGTTTAGTTATTAAATAATAGAAATTATTTATAATAATAAGATAAAATTAATCTTAATACGCAGGTGAGTTGGTAAATTTTTTTTTTATTTAAGTGAGGTTGCAGAATCGAATCGTCCTTTTATATGCAGCCGTTTAAAATTTAAGACCAGAGGTTTACCTCCCGTAAGAGACCTG
>JANKYF010000001.1:38180419-38191582 GCA_029829435.1 Erythroxylum hondense
CAATGCAAGAACCGTGGAGTAAAGCAATTTACTGAGCAACTCATTGAGTATTCTGGCTCACCAGGATATTGCTTGTACGTCCATATAGCATATAGTTAATAGTCTTCTGAAGCTTAATAATATATGTTTGAATGTGAATAATAGCTTGCTAAATAATGTCAGAGATTCTAAGTACACTAGTTTTGAGCCTGAGACTCTACCTGCGAGCCAATACAAGCTACACCATAACTTTTTTTAAACATTAGTATGCGATAACCCCCCTAGCAGTAACTTAAAATTAATGTTCTCTCTTCTCGTTCCATTATCTAAAGACAGCTACAATGTGGAACTACCACTTTATTGCGATTACTATATTTTGCTCAGAAATGTTTGTAATATTCTCAACATTTTTGCAGAGAAATTGGGGATGGGGCATGGGATTCCTGGTTTATGCCACTTGAGGAACAGGTGGAAGCATATATAACCACATTTGTTATGATATAGAAACACTTATAGTTCTCACACATGATCCGAACTCCTGATCTTGTTCCCACAGACAAAGGCTGTCTGCAACAAGGTGGGGATGCTCGCTGGGTAATTATAATTCAATCTTGTAGTGTTTTCTTTAGCATATTACTAATTAATCTATTCACAATTACATGTACAGGTGAAAGAGATGGAAGATTTAAATGAGGGTTATAATATAGTAGGTCTGTCCCAGGTCATAACTGATCTTTGAGTCTTTTGGGATTATTTTGCCCGTATGTGTTGTAGAACCTAATTCTATCCAGCTGCTCTACCCTTCTTCCCACTTGACTTCATCAATGTTTTTATGAACAAAAGAATTTCTAGATGTATAGAAGTTGCGTGAGAATTTGTGATTAGAACATGTTCATGTTTCATTTGCGGCTGCATGTGGATTTAGAGCTCAAGTTAGTACCCTACGTCTTATCCTGAAGCACCTCATACTTAAAAGTAGGCTGCTGATAATAATAATAATAGCTTCATCTTACTATTCTTATTCTCTTAAGTTTCATTTACTATCAAATTGAGAGCTTTTTCACAAGTTTGCCAACTTGCCCAAAGTGGTGAATACATTTCAGGTGGTTCTGACTATTTGTTTAATGGGTACAAAATTTTGACCACCCACTGTTTTAAGAGTTAATACTGTTATCTTTAGTTAGAACATTAACCATATCATTCTGTATACTGGTTGATTACAAGGAATTACTATTCTTTAAGTTTTCCTAGATGAAAGATTACCGCAGATTACCAATTAGTCTATTACTTTCAAGTCTTGACTCTTTTTGTGTTTACCCTATTTCGCTACAGGGGAACTTAATTGGGCGGGGAGTGCTGGAATTTTGTGATGGTGGACCTCCTGTAAGAACTAAGAAGCCTTTACACTACTCTGTTTGATATGAAATGCAAATTCATGTGTTGGTGATGTTTTGGGATGCCTTAAGCAGGAATGAGGCCAGATATCAAATAAATTATTCAGTGGATGTTATTCGATATTTGATCTCATTCCTGTTAAATTCCAGCAACAATTAATGTCTCACCAAGCATTTATTTCATCTAGTTCGTTGTTATTTACCATGTATTGTTCTAAACCTGACAAGTCACTCAGAAAATAGATTGTTTGCATGTGACCATTAAGTAATTCCATTTTCGGTTTTGAACAGATTAAGAATTTTATTTCTCTAGGAGGACCTCATGCCGGCACTGCTTCTGTTCCCCTTTGTGGTGTAAGTACTATCTGACTTGACTTTAAATCGTTATTTATCACAAAGATTTCTTCTATAGTCCACATACATATAAAATTTCTAGAACAACAGAGACCCTGATTTCAGCTACTGCCTGCTGATGGCACATTCTCTATTGATGTGAACAGCAGAGATTAGCTCTTGTTCTGTGATATCTTTGCCTATTGGGAGACAGTTCAAAATTTCTTGATGAGTCCCAATTTTCAAGTTCTGAAGTAATGTAATAGTTTCTGAAATCACAATGTTTTAATAAACTAAACTGCTCTGAAACCATTGACTCTGTGGTGCAGTTGGTTTCTTGTCTGATTCATTTCTTTTGTCTTGAAGTTTGATCTGGTTACGAGATTTTCATTTGTTCTGACACAGCTCTCATTACAACGACTTTGTTGTTAGTCCACTGATGGAAGTTATTATATTATGACTGAGGTCATGGCCATTTTGCTTGTATAATTGTTATATCTCTCGTCAGATAGATCCTTTTTTTTTAATTAGCAGAGAATTTTTAACATATTCTTTTTGATCTTGCTGGTTTGCTCAAAGACAATTTCTTTTGCAGTCTGGTATTTTTTGCATAATTGCAAACAACCTGATTAAGTCAGAGATATACAGTGCCTATGTCCAGGTACGCATGGCCTCCTCACATTTCTTCTGACCATAGCAAGCATATCGATTAGTTGCATTTGACTTGTGGAAATTGCAGCATCACTTGGCTCCCAGTGGCTATCTTAAACTTCCAAATGTAAGTTGATCACCCTTATAAAAGCAAGGTGCAAAAAAATGTTATGTTTTCTTGTTTTTGTGCATGATCTCTTGCTTATGGCATATTCAAATTGTAGCATTCAATATCCATCTAATAATTCTAAAATTCGAAGTCCAGTGAAAATATTGAGGAAAAGACCTTGCTTTGCACCTAACTTCCTATGGAAATATTGGTTCAATTTTCCTTCTCTATATATCCTTGGAAAGATACTGTAACTATAGTACTCGTCATCTTCATTCAGAAATATTTCCTGATTTCCAGGACATCCCTGACTACCTGAAGAAGTGCAGGTTTCTTCCCAAGCTTAATAACGAACTTGCTGGTCAGAGAAACTCGACGTACAAGGAAAGATCCATCAGCTTGCAGAATCTGGTTCTTACTATGGTGAGCAAACGAGCTTCTTCATGTTTGCCATGATCTTTTTGACACTGTAATAATTTGAGCCTGAGTTAACAAGTATCCTCATGTCCATCTTTATAAACTTCAACAGTTTGAGAATGACAATGTTTTGATGCCTAAGGAGACAGCTTGGTTTGGCTAGTATCCAAATGGTGCTTTCAAACCAGTCTTAGCAGCTCAACAGGTTGGTTGAAACAGATTGTTAAACGATGTAAAGTTCATAAAGAGCTCTTTTAATGCTTCCTTTGTTAAGAAGTGAACCAAAATCAGTTAGTATTCCATGTGACCAGTCTTCTAACTATTCAAATGCAAATGGAAGACAGAATAGACTTTCACGTGAAGTAAGATTTGACATCACCGATTCTTTCTGCTCAGTTTTTTTGGCTTTCCTAAACCCCTGGAATGAAGTACTTGTTGCACCATGTCAAAGAGTTTGAATTATTTTGTATTAAGGCTAACTATGTTTTTGTTTTGTTTATAATAAATGCTTTTGTTGAAGCAGGAGTTTAATCAGTATTCTCGCATTGTTTTTAGACAAAGCTTTACCTTGACCTTGAGGACTGGATTGGTCTCAAGACTTCAAATGAGGGTGGAAGAGTTCATTTCCTTAACTTGTAGGGAGGACATCTTGGAATCTCAACAAGCGACATGAAAAAGCATGTTGTTCCTTACTTGATGGATCAAACATCATCATTATCAACTCAAAGGGAGAACAGAGGCAATGTTGGAATGCCCCGTAAGGTGAGCCAGAGTATGCAGATAGTGACGGACATTGATGATCAAGAACCAACGGAGTCGATGCATGGCGGATTATCATCGTACGAGTGGCCAGCATCAGTTAAAAGTTTTTCCAGGGAACTCATTGGACTGTCCGGGGAAAACGATTCAGTCTAACGCATAATTTGGTTACATATATCTGCCGCATGATTCATTACTGTTCAATTTATGACGGGCTTTACCTTAAAATGCATGTCACTACTTGTGGAGGGGCTGTTAAGAACAGGAAAATGAAGGCTATATTTGTAACAAAACCCTGTTGGATGGCTTCCTAACAGATGGGAGCTAATCCATTAGCAGCATGAATGCACGGTGTTAAAGTCTTCTTCTCTTGCTTTGGTTTTCCTGGTTTTGTATCTTTTGAAACTGACCAACACCTAACAGCATTCCATAAACTGTCTCGGGTAAAAAAATAGTTTTCCCAAATCCAGTGTCCTCACCCTTGTCTGTAGTATAAAGTAACAAACTTCACGGAGATTATTATTATTAGATTAAGCTCTTTTCTCATTTATTTATTTTCTTAATTTTATTAAAAGAGAGAACATGCAGAATACAAATTAAGTATAATAAATTATATATAAAATAAAATGGTTGTAACCTTGTAGCTTATATAATTAATGAAACATTTAGTAAGCTGCATATGGATTCTCTATAATTAAAATGTTAATAACTTCGATGCTAAAATAAAAGTTAAGTCTCAAAATTAGTATCAAGTAGAGCCCCCCAAACGATATGGCGATTACATGCACGAGATAGGAATTGCAGGAGCACCTCCTTAACACATAAATCTAATCTCGTGAAATTCCTGATTAGTTATTGTTTATGTCACTGACTTGTACCAATCTCTACATAAATCTAGAAGAGTCTTGAATGGAATATTGGCCAGAATGAGCTACACTGCCAACTTGTTCGAGTAAGAAATTGTTAAAACTGATTTCATGACCTATTTCACTTTCTTCCGGTTGAGGCATCATAAGAACAGCTAGCTCAGCTCGACTTTTAGCTAACTGACTCTCTAAAATGTGTATTTGCTGATGCAGCAGGGAGATAATGGCTACACATCCGTAAACGGGATCTTTAATCCTGCACTGTGCCTCATAATACATTGATTCTGCTGCTTCTGCTCGTAGATCTTCAGGAAGTTGCTGAGTGCGTGATCAAAAGGAGAAATATAAGAGTATAATATACAATGATCATAGAAAGATATCAGAACAAATGAACACTAATATGTCAGTATATATTTACTGATCTTCAGACTCTCTTACACTTGAAGCATATATGTCTTATTGTTCGAAGTGTTTCTACTTTCCAAGTTTTACGTTTTACCTGGAGCAGTTTTCCAACATTGCTGGCTCCATAGATTTTGTGGATGCAAGCGAATCTTTGAGGATTGTTGGCGGGGAAGTAAGGAGAGAAAACGCAATCTGAAGCACATCTTCTTCTCAAATACTTACAAGCTGCACAACGACCTGAAATCATTCTCAAACAATCTAAATAGAATTATTATCTAACTGTAGAGATTCTCTCAATCTTTCTCTTAAGTTCTTGATATCTAATTGAAGATTTTGCAGTATCAGATCAATATAAGGAGATCATTCATCTTAAGGGTATTTGAAGATTCTTTCGTCCAACGGCTAATTTTTTCATAGAAATTTAAAAACTTTCCAATAATAGAAAGAAGCTCCAAATCTTGGAGATAATCAAGGCCAAGGGTATTAGACTTAGAATGCATAATGAGACTTGGACCATAAGAAAATGGAAAGTTATATATACACACACAATACTTCTTGTTTGAAATATTAATATCTTCAAATTCATTTTTCTAGTAACTCATTTTCAGTTCATTACTTGTGATTTAATTAGCTAAAACAAAAACTAGTTGGATTATAAAATTATATTGAATTAAAAAAAACTCTCTAAAGTCTAATTGACAAATTGAATAGACAAATTTCCAATTAAACGAAGATTAATTTGAATCAAAAGGGAGTGAATCAGCTCAATGTGAACGAAGCACTTCCCGCAGTCCCTTTTTCCTCCGATCTTCATTTTCTCATGCACTGATATCAACTATGGCTCTAATTACGCACTCAATATACAAATTCTTTCCATTTCATTTTTTCAACTTCTTTCTTTCCCGTTGTTCATTCCCTTCCTTTCGTATACTTTCATGGTAATAATATTTATCTTACGCTGCTTATGCCATTGGAAGTGTAGTTATTTTGTTGACTCTTTTCGGGCAGGGGTTGGCAGGTCTAGGAGATTTTTGTTGACTCTTTCCATTTCAATGATTACACTTTCAGGTTCTCCAGGCACTTGCGTGTATATATATATATATATATGCTTATCTAGTTTTTGTTTCTACTTTCTACTTTCTCCAAGAATAATGGAACTCTCTTTAAATCGGGAAAGAACTTCGCCGGAAAGCAATACTGTGTTTATGCAGAGAAATTGGAAATGGGTTCTTCGATTCTTGGCATATGCCTCTCGACCAACAAGTGAAGATTTCCTGTGAAAAGGTGCGAATTGAACTACTTAATGATTTATTATTAAAATTTGTGAAACTATTTCTTCTTTATCTATTAAATTTATCAATTAGACTTTAATACTAGTTGTTTGAATTATGTGATTTGGTGAGCTTGTGGAGATCCCACTCATGAAGATATATTTGTAATCGTTTAGTAAAACTAGGACTAGAACAAATGAGTAAATATTGAGAAATACCAATTTAATTCTTCTTTATTTCTCTATTTGACTATATAATAAGAATAATTAACTACTAATATTTTTATTATTATATTAATTTATCAATTTATTTAATTTTCAATTATTTTAATGGAAATTTTAATTATTAGAAATCTAGATATTTGTTAAGAAAATAGATAAATAAAAATTAGGATGCACTTTGAAGGCTTCCATGAAAAAACTCTTATTGAAAAATAAAATTCATTATGTAAAATAAGATTGACATTAAGCAATTTTTTATTATCAAACAATCACTTAATTTTTACATTATTAATAAATATTCAGAGATTTAGTTTAGCACATTCTTTATTATTATTACAAAGGGACTCCTATGTGTTGAGAGAAATTTGATCAGCAATATAGATAACTAGAAACTACTCCTTTAATTACGCATTTTGATATATTGCTTTCTCCCTATTTTATTGTTTATCTTTGTTTGGTCTTATTTATCTTTTTATTTTATTTTTCTGTTTCATAAAAAATAATAAAATACACTCAATTTTTGTAAATTTGACCCAATGCACCAATATTTCAATATATTTTATTTTTAAATGCATGAACTAATATTTGAATAGAGTAAGGATCTTTTGCACTAAACTGATTAATAAGATCGTAATGATTAAAAAATTATTAATTATTGAAGAAGTAATTTATCCTTTTATTTTATGGATGATTAATTAACAAGGTCTGAACAATTATAAAAATTGTTAATTTTTAGAAGTTATTAATTTATTTAGAAAGTTTTTTAATTCAATATAAATTTATAATCCAACTAATTTTTGTTTTAGCTAATTAAACAACAAGTAATGATCTGAAAATGAGTTACTACAAAAATGAATTTGAAGATATTAATATCTCAAACAAGAAGTATTGTGTGTATATATATAACTTTCCATTTTCATATGGTCTAAGTCTCATTATGCATTCTAAGTCTAGCCTTGATTATCTCCAAAATTTGTAGCTTCATTCTATATATACTCGGAAAGTGTTTAAATTTCTAAGAAAAAATTAGCCGTTGGACAAAAGAAAAAAAAAGAAGGCAAACTACCGCTGAAACCGTAAGATAAGAATGAACTTTTAAGTTAAGAAATAATAAATTGTGTTTTGCCAACATTTTAAGATAGGGCACATTTATAAATTGAAAAAGGCTTCTAAATGTGTTAAAAACAATGGATTAACTAAAGAACCATAATTTCCCTATTAAGGAAAACGATATAAACAGTATGATTACAAGAAAAAAAAAAGGAATGTAAGAAATTTTAATATTTAATTTATTTTTAATTTTTATTTTTATTTTTTATTATTTAAACTACTATTTTAGGAAAAATAAGTTGTTTCAATATCTGATTTTAAAGTAAAGGAAACAATTGATAACATTAAACTTTTAAAAATTAGCTTGAAGCAACTAATTGTAAGGATTATAGAGCATACAAAACTTTTTCAAACATGAAAAATGTATAATCTACTATTTATTATTCATTATAAATTTATTTAAAATATTGTTTATAAATAGTTTTAAACAACATATCGCAAATTTCAAACTCTTTTCGACAAATGCTACAACGAATGCAGGAGAAGCCTTGTATTTAATGTATCAAAAAGGTAAACCACCTAAGAGGTTATACATGAAGAAACAACTTTGAATTTAAAAATTAGTAAATTGTGTTTTTCCAAAATTAGAGGAGGATAGGACACATATCTATAACATTAAAAAGGTTTATAAATAGATTCTAGACAATAAATTAGCTAGAGAAGCAATTATCTATCGAGGAAAACAAGATGAAAAGTATGATTATAAGAAATCAAGGAAGGTAAGAAAATTTAATATTAAGTCTACATTTAATTTTTAATATCTCATTTTTTAGCATTTAAGTTACTATTATATGCAAAGCAAGCTTTAAGAATATATTTATAAATATCTAATACATCAAATGTACCATCAAAAGCACTAATTCTAATTGGGCACATGCACTTATATTACTTTTTACTAATTATATTAAACAAAAGTTATAGTAATTTTTACTATTAAATTTTTAGAAAAATATTTGGGCGGCAAATGATGCAGTAAAAGTCATATATGATATGGATAAAAAGGGCAAACTACCTTTGAAACCGTACGATAAAAAAGAACTTTTAAGTTAAGAAATAGTAAATTGTATTTTGCTAATATTAGAAGATAGAACAAACATTTGATAACATGAAAAAGACTTCTACATGTCTTCAAGATAATGGATTAACTAAAAAAGCACATTTTTTCCTATATGATTACAAGAAAAGAAGGAATGTAATAAATTTCAATAATTAATTTACGTCTAATTTTTTATTTCTAATTTTTATTATTTAAATTACTATTTTAGGCAAAATAAGTTGTATACATATATGATTTTGAAGTGAAGGAAAACAGTTGATAACATTGAAATTTTGAAAATTATCTTGAAGCAACCAGTTGTAAGGTTTATAGAACGATACAAAAGCTTTTCAAACATGAAAAAGGTTTAATTTAACTATTTATTATTCATTATAAATTTATTTAAATTATTGTTTATGAATAGTTTTAAACATTATATTGCAAATTTCTTATTGCAACTCTTTGGGGCATATGCCGTAACGAATGCAATAGAAGCCTTGTACTTAATGCCTAAAAAAGAAAAACAACCTAAGAAACCATGCATGATCAAAACATTAAAAAGGTTTATGAATATATTATGGACAATAGATTAGCAAGAGAAATAGTTGTCCTTATCGAAGAAAAACAGGACGAGAAGTATGATTATAAGAAATAAAAAATGTAAGAAATTATAATATTAAGTTTACATTTAATTTTTAATATCTCATTTTTATTATTTAAATTACTATTGTTGGCAAAGCAAGCTTCATATATATATATATATATATGTGTGTGTGTGTGTATATATATATATAATACATCAAATGTATCATCAAAAGCACTAGTTCTAATTGAGCACATGGACTTATATTACTTTTTATTAATTACATTAAACAAAAGTTATAGTACTTTTTACTATTATATTTTTAAAAATTACTTGTTAGGCAAGTGATGCAATAAAAGTCATATATAATATGAATAAAAAGGGTAAATTACCTTTGAAACCGTACGATAAGAAAGAACTTTTGAGTTAAGATAGGACATACATTTATAAAATGAAAAAGGCTTCTAAATAAAATGAAAAAGGCTTCTAACTATATTTATAAAACAATGAAGCAAAGAGATTAGAGCGTGAAATTCATATCAAAACCAGTAAAAAAACCAAAGAAGGAAACAATCATAGAATATAACCATGGAGATCATAGGATTATGAAAGAAGGAAAAGGGTTTGGTTCTTAAGAGGAGAAATCGTTGTCGGGGCGTTGGTTACAGTGCTGCTTTGGCGATGAACAGATCCCGACGAGGCTAACTTGATTTGGATGGTTCCCAACTGGTTATGAAGAGTAGAGAGAAAGTGCAAGACCCTTATGGAGAAAACGAGAGAGACGATGAGAGGTCTGGCCAAACTTGACATTTTGAGTTTGGGGTAGTGTAGAGCAGCTTATTGGTTTTGGCTAGTTGGGTTAGCTGATTCAACCCAACCAGCCAATTAACCGAACACGTTTATCAGTTGTTTGACTAATTTAAACAACTGATTATGGCTGATTGTTATCCAAACACACCCAAATCACTGAGCCAATAAAGCTCACCGACGCACTAACCATTGTATTCTAAACTTACAGAGACCCGACATGGAAAGAATATGTGTTGCATAGGTGTTTTTTCTTTACATAAGCTCCCTTGCTAACCTTATGGGTTTTTCCTTCAAGAAAGCAACATCACCATTTGGTGTGGCTAGCAAATGGTTATCGCCATCCGCTCATTCACTCTCTACTGATAAAGATGGTCTAGGGGATCATGATTGATCATCATCATCTGGATTCATAAAGGTATCTCAACAAGGTAAGTAGAATCCATTAAAGAGGCCTATATATCAACTCTCTCCCCCAACTTCTACTAATGAAATGCAGATCTGTTGCAGAAACGTCTACATGTTCCCATATACACACACACCTACACAGGTATAAAATCAACCTACTTGTACAGGTAAGGTGTTGAATAAAATCAAAGACACACTGCACAACACAAACAGGGAAGAATAAAGATAATTATAGAAAGATAAGCAAAGGTACCATTGGGGACTCCAATGCGCAACACAACTCCTATCGTAAATAAAAGGACTCTCAAAGACAACAACTCTTGTCCTTCCTATAGCCTCGTGGGAAAAAGGATAGTTGAGAAATAAATGAAAAAGAAAATGCCAGAGGAGTTTGAGCTGTTAAATAATGGCCATCAAAGCTTGTATTGATTGCTATAATGGTTGTAGCAGCTAAAATGGTATAGCAACAATATATGGAAAACCATAACCCAGTTTAGCCTAAGTTGTTGAGTAACAAATCAACCAATACATCACATCCCAGCCATTGTTTAAGACCATCTGTGCACTATAGGTGTAGTCACCAGCTACAAAATGAACATCAAGTCAATGGTAGATATCCTAATTTAAATTATCGAAGCATCTTTAATTTTTTAATTAGTAAAAAATAAGTCTATATAAATTGTAATGTTACAAGTAGACTAAATTTTATAACCACTTGTAGGATTATTTATTAGTAAGAGAAATAACTAACAATCGTATCGAAAAGATTAAGAGAAATTGGTTGTTAGGTTGTACTAATAACCGTAACCAATTT
>JANKYF010000001.1:39186014-39203826 GCA_029829435.1 Erythroxylum hondense
GGGGCTTATAAAAATTATTAATAATTATTTCAAAGATTAAAAAAGGTTAATTGCACTAAATTTTGCTATAGTTTAATATTTTCTATTTCTATTTTTATATTTTAGAAATTATTATTTATCTCTTTATATTATTATTGAACTATTATATAAGTTTTTTTTGTAATCATAATTCATTATTTTTATTTTTAACTCCAAACATTATACTGGAATTATTAGTTATTTTAATTTTTTAAAAAAAATTAGCATAAGAGCCGTTTGTTTGATCTGATAGATTATATACCCACGTAATGTTTTACATCATGCACCAAACAAAAATGAAAAGGTTTGAAACCCGAGAAGTTGGCGTAGGTGGCACATACCTTCGTTGTTTAACTAAGAGGTCGAGAGTTCGACTCTTAGGAATGCAGCAAACTCCTGAGGTCAGCAATAGCCTTCCTTGATTTGAGATGTTCCCTAAGCAGAAGAATTAGTCATGGATTAATCATTTTAAAAAAAAAGAAAAAAAATGAAAAGGTTTGACTTAAGGTCAAAGTCTACAAAGACTTTTTATTTCGGTTGACCGAAAACCGTTATACCTCAGAAACACCATGTCCCGCGAAACATTCTACAGATTCCCACGTCAACCTAGGCAACCTTGGTTATATAATAAGGTTGGATATTTCTCTCTCTCTACTGCGAAGACATAATGGAACAAACCAAAACGACCGAACCAACTTTCCCGGGTCATGTCGTTCGGATCTAGCCTGATCCGACGTCTTATACAGTAGTTTTTCCCTCCTCCTGAGCCGAATCCTTAACAGGGATGACTCGCCGGTGCTCTCATTGCGGCAACAACGGGCACAACACTCGGACATGTCCGAACCGCGGCGTCAAGATTTTTGGGGTCCGATTAACAGATGGATCGATCCGGAAGAGTGCTAGCATGGGAAACTTGAGCCATTATTCGGGTTCGTCGAGTCATGGTGGGCCCAACACGTCCGTAGGGTCTCCCGGAGAGACCCCTGATCAGGAGTCGACGGCGGCCGCCGGAGACGGTTATACTTCTGAGGATTTCGTTCCCGGGTCCTCTTCTAGCGGCGAGCGAAAGAAAGGTTCGATTTTTTTTTTTTAATCTGACTCTGGCTTTTGAGAAGTGTTATTCTCCTCTATTTTTGATAATTTCTTGTGTTAATCATTGTTGGTCTTTTTGTGTTATCTTACCTCGAAACATAAGATTCCAAATGATTGCCTGGATTCAATAAATTCAACCTTTCCAAAGGATGTTTCCTGATGGCCTTTTCTTAGTAACTACAGAAGTTAGAAGAAAAGTTTGCTTCATTATTTAGGTAGGCTCCATTGGAGCTTTTCAACTTTTTTGTTGATGAACATCAAGATAAGATTCTGTTTTAAAAGGGTGCTTGTTTATTTGTGGCAAGTTTTCTGCTTTTGGAAAATGAAGTTACATTTTGGAATGCTTTGGTTATTTTATCGCTTAAAATACATGGTACATTAGCATTTCTGTGTCTTCTTGTGAATAGTATAAGCAGAAACAGAACAATTGCGAATAATAGAGACACAGATGAACTTAATTTCGTGATTAGTAAGTTTTGTACTTTGTTCTGAGGAAAATCCTGTTCTACATTTCTGTTACTTTCTTGGGTTTCCATCCTTTTTCTGAATGATAGTTTTTTACTTTGCAGGTGTTCCATGGACTGAAGAGGAACACAAGATGTTTCTACTTGGTTTGCAGAAGCTTGGTAAAGGTGATTGGCGTGGAATCGCACGCAATTATGTTGTATCGAGGACACCAACTCAGGTGGCAAGCCATGCTCAGAAATATTTCATCAGGCAAACAAATGTGTCTAGGAGGAGAAGACGCTCTAGCCTGTTCGATATTGTAGCAGATGAGGTGAGCACTAATCCTGTATCTTGTGCTTAAGTCATGCATTTTATGTGCATCCAGGTACATACTTTCCATTGGTACCAAATAAAATGTCCTACTGTTGATCTACTGAATACTTATGGAAGATGGGCATGGATAAACAATATTAGCAGCAACATTTGGTTGATTTGGCCTTCTTTAATTGCAAAAGAACTGTCTTCGTACCCATGCTTACTGAGAAATAAGGCCCGTCTACTGCTGGGTCACAAAGTTGTGAAATAGTTATCTAATGTTTGTTCTCGTGCCCTGCTGTGTATATGCAGCCTGTTGATCAAATGGTATCACAAGATACGTTATCTGTCAAGAATCTGCATGAATCTCAAAATGATAATGCCTTACATGCGCCTCCTCCACTGGAAGAAGAACATAAATCTTCGGGTTCTGCAAACTCTAACGAGGGGGAACATGCAAATCCAAAGCCCGGAAATTTACAGCCATCTTATCCAGTGTTATATTCTGCTTATTACTTGCCATTTTTTCCATTTTCTTTTCCATTTTGCCCGGGCTACAGTACCGAGATGACCAAGGAGGAGACTCACGAAATACTCAAGCCAACAGCAGTTCACTCAAAAAGTCCAATCTATGTAGATGAGCAGGTCGGCATGTCAAAACTGAGTTTAGGAGAATCAATTGGAAATGCTGGTCCTTCTTCCCTTTCCTTGAAGTTGTTGAACGGTTCATCTAGACAATCTGCTTTCCATACAAATTCCAGATCAAACTCAAGCAGCATAAGTGCTAAAAATAGTCCAATTCATGCTTAAACGGCATGGATTGGACTCTTTTGCAGTTGCATTGGTCGAGATTTTGCGTTAAGCTCGATGGGTTTTTGCAGGTTGCCGTTTGTACGTATGACTAGGTAATGTGCATTCTGGCTTAGGTTCACCTATGTATTCATAGGTTGGAATAATCCTTAATAATCAAATCTTCTTTGTAAGGTTTTGTTTTAACCACTTTGTTCCTAACATCGTGCAGTCTAGTAAAGTGTCTTAAATTTTAGTTTAATCTTTGACAGTTTATCTCCAACTGCTAGTTGTTTTGATAATACTTCCTCGATATTCAATGAAAAATAATATAGATCTGCTAGTTGTCCCAATATTAAAAGGATTTGGACTCGATCAGTTCATTGATGAGAAGGTATCACTGGTACCTAAATTTCAGCTTAGTTCTACTTCTCACGATGAAAGTTTTCCAGAATTGTGTTAATCACCGAATCTGTTGTTTGGATCAAACAAGACCAGTTCATCTTGTGGTGGCTTCGATCTCCCATTTCTGAATCAATTCTCAATCATCTCGTCAACTGTGAGTCATCACTTATGGAAATCAATCGAGGTCATGCACTCATTTCAGTCTCGAGCAAGAATTCTTCAATTCAAGGTCCAGTTATAAACCACTATGAAGGGCTCCATATCACTGAATATGTAAATAAGATCAAAGATTTTGCTGATAATCTTAATACAATTGGTTCTATAGTTATAGATGAGTGTTGAGAAAATCGGGTAATTTTTTCCTCTAAGATAAACAACTAGTGAAGTGAACCTATTCGATAATACCTATGAAAGATCGCCAAATGGACTCCTAAGACAGTGTTACCATTTCACGTAAAATCTCAGGAAAGAGTGGAGGGGTCACAAACGGTCCCACTTAAAATCCGGCCTTCTAGACAGAAATTACGTGCACGTTGTATTTATCACAATCTAACCTATGTACATATACAAATAGTAAATACACCTAAATAAATTGAACACAACACTACAAATATACCCGACAAATAATATTGAATACTATAAATGAGGAATAAATAAAAGAGATAAGAAAAGAACATACTCAAAAATTGGTAACAGAGTTCGGCCAATTTTGCCTACTCTTTGAGCACTACTTAAGGCAGCCAGCTCTTATTAAAAACATAATATTAAATTTGATATGTATACAAATTTTTGAGTATTTATCAAAATTTTGGGATGATTTAGATTTGGAGGGGAGGAGTTCTTTTATAACTTAACAAACTCCTCCCATTCTCATTTCTTCCCAATATGGGATAGAAATTGAGCTACTAAAGTCAACAATAAACATCAAATCTCCACCTTAGCATAATTTCGAGTCCCACCAAATGTAAGTATCACTCATCCTCTTAATCAAACAAAACAACCTTTGTAGTGCTTCCAATTTGTGCCCTTAGGCGCCAACTCAAATATGCAGGATATTGACCAAGTCTAAACAATGTTCAAACTTGGCTGTTGTAACCACCTTAGTCAGCATATCTGCAGGATTCTCTGTAGTTCGAATCTTCTGAATAAGTATCTGCTCTTCTTCCAGAATTTCTCGCACAAAATGATAGCGAATATCAATGTGCTTCGTCCTTACATGAAAGACTTGATTCTTTGCTAAATGAATAGCACTATGATTGTCAGAATATAGCTCAAGTTGTTTCTGACCAACTCCTAAGTCTTTAAGCAATCCATGAAGCCAAATTGCCTCTTTCATAGCTTCTGTAATAGCCATATACTCTGCCTATGTTGTAGACAAAGCTACCGTTGACTGCAAAGTAGACTTCCAACTAACTGGTGCCTTCGCTAAAGTGAACAAATAGCCAGTTGTAGACCGTCGCTTATCTAAGTCACCTGCATAATCAGAATTGCAATATCCAATTACGCGTTAACCAAGTAATTCATCTTGCTCAAATGCTAAACCAACATCTATGATATCTAGGATATACCGTAGAATCCATTTCACAGCTTGCTAATGAATCTTACCTGGATCATGCATGTACCTGCTTATAATACTAACAGCCTATGAAATATCTGGTCTTGTACACACCATTGCATACATTAAGCTTCCAATTGCATTAGCATATGGGACTTTTGTCATGTATTCCCGTTCTTCATCTGTCTTTGGAGATAACTGGTTGCTAAGCTTCAAATGAGGAGCAAGTAGAGTACTTATAGGTTTTATAGCTTTGTTCATACCAAAACGTTGTAGTACTTTCTTCAAATACTGTTTTTGAGTCAGCCAAAGCTTACCTCTCTGTCTATCCCTGCTTATCTCCATATTGAGAATCTTCTTGGCTTCTCCCAAATCCTTCATCTCGAACTCTTCATTCAACTGAGCCTTCATTTTATTAATTTCATCTTGGCTCTTGGATGCTATTAACATATCATCAACATATAAGAGTAAGTAGGTGTAGGACTCATCTTGAAGTTTGAGTAAATACATATAGTGATCGTATTTACTTCTTGTGTACTTCTGACCTATTATAAACTTGTCAAATCGTTTGTACCATTGCCTCAGTGATTGGTTCAATCCGTATAATGACTTATTCAATTTACAAACCTAATTTTCTTTACCAGTAACTTTGAATCCATCTGGATGAGACATATAGATTTCCTCTTCCAAATCACCGTGTAGGAATGTGGTTTTCACAGTAAGTTGAGCTAGCTCCAAATTTAATTGCGCTACCAAGGTCAACAAAATTCTAATAGAAGAATGTTTAATAACCGAAGAAAATACCTCATTATAATCAATTCCTTCCTTCTGAGCGTAGCCTTTAGCCACTAACCTTGCGTTGTAGCGTATATCATCTTTGTCAGGAAATCCTTTTTTCTTTGCAAATATCCATTTGCATCCAATTGTCTTCTTTCCTTTTGGTAGTTGTGTCAGCTTTCATGTCTTGTTCTTCTTAAGAAATTGCATTTCCTCTTCTATTGCACCTGCCCATTTGCCACTTTCTGAACTTCGGATTGCTTCTGGGAAGGTAAATGTAACATCATCAACAACTAGAAGTGCATAAGCTACCAAGTCAGTAAAACGAGCAGGTTTTTGAATTTCTCGTCTTGTCCTTCTAACGACAATTGACTCTGATTATTGCGGAGGTTCTTGGGTCGGAACCTCTTCCTCATCTAACTCTTCTTCTGCCATAGGAGAGTTGCTAGTAGTGCTTTTTACTGGGATCACCACTGTCTGTTCAAACTCTACCTGCTGCGAGGTACCATCAGCCCCTTCTGAAGTTACCTTATTTAATATGGCAGATTCATCAAAGGTAACATCCCTGCTGACAATTGTTTTCTTTGACTCTAGACACCACAAACGGTATCCTTTAACTTCAACATTAAAGCCCATGAACAGAGCTTTCTTTGCTCGTGGGTCTAACTTTGATTCATTTACATGATCAGTAGAACCAAAAATACGCAAAGAATCGTAATCTGTTGCAGGTTTCCCGGACCATACCTCTAAAGGAGTCTTGTCACCAATTGCAGATGATGGCAAATGATTAATGAGATGTTGAGCATATGTCACTACCTCAGCCCAAAACTTTATGCGTAACCTAGTATTAGACAACATACAACGAACTTTTTCCACCAGTGTCCTGTTCATACGCTCCGACACTCCATTTTGCTGTGGATTTTTTTAACTGTAAAGTGCCAAACTATGCCAGACTCTTGACATATCTCCAGGAAAGGATCGCTCTTGTATTCTCCACCATTGTCTGTTCGGAGAACTTTGATCTTTCTTCCTATTTGGTTTTCAACTTGAGCTTTCCACTTAAGAAAAACTCCAAGCACATCATCTTTGTTCTTCATAGTAAACACTCATACTCTTCTGGAAAAATCATCATCAAAAGTGACAAAATAATGCCTACCTCCAAGTGATAGTATCTTAGCAGGTCCCTACATATCTAAGTGCACATAATCCAGAATTCCCTTGGTATTATGGATAGCAGTGCCAAATTTCACTCTTCGTTGTTTTCCCAGAACACAATGCTCACAAAATTCCAATTTGTAAATCTTCGTACCTTTTAATAATCCTCGCTTGGCAAGAATTTGCAAGGATTTTTCACCAGCATGTCCCAAACACATATGCCACAACTTTGTAGCCTCTGCATCCTTCTTGCTACTAGAAGTTGCTGCCGCTATTGTCCCAACAACTGTACTTCCTTAGTAGTAATACAAATTATTTTTCCTTATGCCTTTTAACATCACAAGTGCTCCTGAAGCTACCTTAAGAATTCCATCTAGCATCATCGCAACTAGGCCTTTTGATTCTAAGGTCCCCAAAGAGATAAGATTCTTTTTCAATTTCGGCACATACTGCACATCCCTCAAAATTCTGGTGGATCCATCATGATTCCTCAGCTTGATTGAACCTATCCCAGCTGTTTTGCATGGATTGTCATTACCCATGTAAACAACTCCACCATCAATTTCTTCAAAATCAAAGAACCGCTTCCGGATGGGAGACATATGATAGGTGCAACCTGAATCCAGAATCCACTCATCTGAATGGAATGTTGAAGATGATACCACCAAAGAGACATCTGACTCTGTATCACTTTTACATTCAGCAACATTTGCATCTTGTGGAGCCTTCCCTTTCTTCTTCAACTTTGGACAGTCTTTCTTCCAGTGTTCTTTCTCATGACAGAAAGCACACTCATCTTTGGCAACTCTGCCTTTTGATTTAGATCTTCCTCTTCTCCCCTTCGACTGGCTCTGTTGACGACCTCTTACCACAAATGCTTCATCTTATGTAACCGTTTTACTTTTCTTTTTATCTTGCTTTCGCAATTCATGACTATACAAAGCGGAACACACAGCATCTAAAGATACATTCTCCTTTCCATGAAGTAAAGTAGTTTCTAAGTGTTCAAATTCATCTGGAAGGGATGATAGCAACATCAAAGCAAGGTCATCATCTTCGAATTGTACATCTAAATTCAACAGGTCTGCTATTAATTGATTAAACAGAGTGATGTGTCCATTCATAGTAGTACCTGGTCGGTATTCAAATCGGAACAACGTTTTCTTCATAAGGAGCTTATTCTGACTACTTTTTTTCAGAAATTTGTCCTCCAATGCTTTCCACAGTTTGTGCGCAGAAGTCTCATTTTTGAAAGCATACTTCTGCTCTTTAGACAAACATGATCGAATTGTCCTGCATGCTAACCGATTTATGATACTCTAATTCTTATCTTCTACATATTCTAGTTTCTTTTCTTCAATAGCTATTTCAAGGCCCTATTGGAAAAGTGAATCCAGAACCTCACCTTGCCATATCCCAAAATGACCAGTACCATCAAATATTTTCACCGCCAGCTTCATACTTGATATTGGAATCCTCTGTCATGAGGAAGTCGATGTCGCTTGTGTCATATTTGTTATGTCCCTAGTTGTTGGTAAATTTACAGACATCATTATAGACTCAAATGATAGTATTTAATATTACAAATATTACAAACAAACTAAAGGATGAACCTTCGGCTCTGATACCACTTGTTGGAAAAATTGGGTAATTTGGCCTTCTAAAATAAGCAATTAGTGAAGTGAACCGATTCGGTAATACCCAGGAAAGACCTCCAAACGGACTCCTAAGATAGTATTACTATTCTACGTAAAATCCCAGGAAAGCTCGGAGGGATCACAAATGGTCCCACTTAAAATCCAACCTCCTAGACAGAAATTACGTGCACGGTATATTTATTATAACCTAACCCGTGTACATACAGAAATAGTAAATACACCCAAATAAATTGAACACAACATTACAAGTATACCTAACAAATAATATTGAATACTATAAATGCGGAATAAATAAAAGAGATAAGGAAAGAACGTACCCAAAAATTGATAACAAAGTTCAGCCAATTTTGCCTACTCTCTGAGCACCATTTAAGGCAGCTTGCTCTTATTAAGAAGAGAATACTAAATTTGATATGTATACAAATTTTTGAGTATTTATCAAAATTTTGGGATTATTTAGATTTGGAGGGGGAGGAGTTCTTTTATAACTTAACAAACTCCTCCCATTCTCATTTCTTCCCAATATGGGATAGAAATTGAGCTACCAAAGTCAACAATAAACAACAATGAGGACATTATAATGTAGGTGTTGGCTGGCCTTGGTATTGAATACGATCCAATGGTAGCTAATATCACAACAAAGGTTGACAAATTTAGTTTAAATAAAGTATGCAAAGTTGTTGAAGCAGAAACTCGCCTAGCGCAGTACCATGTGGTGACCAATCTTGACATGCAAATTCCCTCTGCAAACATAGTTATGACTGGAAATCAAAGAGATAGAGGTTCCAGATAAAATCAGAACTATGAAGCTCAATTCAATCCTAATCAAAATCGAGGAGGAGGCAGGAACAATAGAGGTCATGACAAAGGATTCAGAGGAAGAGGTCGTGGCAGTAACAAACCTATATGTCAGGTTTGTGGTAAAGCTAGGCATATGACTTCTTATTAAGGACACCTTCAACAGCAGCAACAAGCTCAGCAATACCAAGCTTTCCAAAAATAATCCAACCAACCTTCTCAAATGGCAGCAATGATTGCTACTTCCCAATCTGTGACATATTCAAACTGGTTTCTGGTTAGTAGAGCAACACACCATGTCACCAACAGTCTTGGTAATTGTTGTGGATGCCTTCGTTGGGAAACCATATACCAGAAGAGGAAAGCGTCAGAATTGATATATTCAGTAGGAAGTTTAGATTCCGTAGGAATTAGAGATATAATAGGACTTCTATAATTTTCAGTTTATTTTTTCCTATTCTTATTCCGTAGGAAGTTTAGAGATATAGGACTTCTATAATTATAATACGACCAATCCTTATTTAACAGAACAAGACAGTTACAAAGTCTCTAGATAATAGACTTCTATATCTATAATATGACTAATCCTTATTTAAAAGGATAGAAGCTAAATAAAACGACAGTCAGAGTTTAATTAAACCCAAGAGATTGGAGTTCTCTCTATCGAACTCTAAGGTTTAGTCTCCCTTGAACGAATCTAAGTTTTTTTATTCAAAATAGGTCAAAAAAAAGAGCAGCAATGAGGGAAAAAGAGTTGAATTTGATTTCCCAATCAATCATCCAATAACTCGATCTTGATCTCATATATAACAATTTGGTATCAGAGCCAATCACTATGGGTGATCAGATACGAGCATTGCTACAAGAAGAGCGGGCTATTACGGAATCAATTGTGGAGGCTTAATTTTTGGATTTAAAGGATCGATTGGATAGTCACTTAAAACACATCACTCACCAATTTTAGGAACAGATGAAAAACCTAGTTTCAGATTTTAGCAAGACCACGATGAGGGATGGTTCGACCAGTAGTAATACGGTTTGACCAAGTCCCATACCTGGACTAGTGATTGCGAGAACAAGCACAAGACCACCAGAAAGAGGTTCTACTAATGGACCAAGATTCATAAAATTGGATTTCCCCACGTTTGATGGAACAAAGGACCCATTAATTTGGTTCCATTGTTGTGAGCATTTTTTTGAAAACCAGCACACCAGTGATGTAGATAAGGTGAGTTTGGCAGCCTTTCATACGTTGGGCGAAGCACAATTTTTCTACTATCAATTAAAATTGGAAGAGCACATAACAGATGGTAGGAATTTCGTACCCAATGTTCACTGCGATTTGGCCCACCAGAAGGTAGCCACTCGTTAGGCGACTTAGTCAGATTGCGACAATCTGGAAGCATAGAGCTATATCAGCGGCAGTTCAAGAGAAATTAGCAAGGGCTAGTGAATATGTTCAGGTAGATCAACATGTGGGCTTATTCATGGCTAGTCTGTATGTCTCCATTCGACTAGACGTTCAGTTACACAAGCCTACATATTTAGCCACAGCCATGAGTCTTGCTCGAGCCTTTGAACAAAAGCATCAACTGTTACACGTTGGAAATAACCGAAAATGGCAACGGCAGATTACTCGAGTGGGGTTTGGATCCTCGAATTCACAACCATTAAACGCCCAAAAAATGCTATAACCTCTGCAGCTACAGGTTCCTCAACCCCAAAACACACTCCTTTTATCAGGCGGTTAAATAGAGTTGAGATGGCAAAACGTCGTTCAAAGGGGCTATGTTATAACTGTGATGAACCCTATTCAATGACTCATCAATGCGCAAAACTATTCTGGTTAGAGCTGAGTGATATTGCAGAAGAAGTGACTACAAAAATTGATGAACCTAGAGGCGAGCCTAAAATTTTGTTACATGCTATTACAGGCCAGATACATGCTAGGACTATGCGGATACAAGCTGTAATGAGTGGACAACCTTTACTGGGTCTGGTAGATTCAGGAAGTACACATAATTTCATTAGTGAGACAGTGGCTCGTTGCCTAGCCTTTCCGGTAACACATTTACCTAATACTAGTGTGTCAGTTGCTAACGGATAGAAAGTCCAACGTAAAGGGGTTTGTTCTCATCTCACCTTTTATATTGAGGGACACAAATTTGTGGCTGATTTTTATGTTATACCATTGGATTGGTTTGATATTGTATTGGGAATTAAATGGCTACAAGAATTGGGACCTATTGTTTGGGATTTTGCGGCGCTCACAATGAAATTCACAGTGGAGGAGAGGTTGATTGTGCTTCAGGGACAGTAGGCTGGAAAAAATTGCATTTGTTTAGTGAACCCTTGATAGCCGAGAACCTTTTATCACAATTCTTGCTAGAATTTGATGATTTGTTTCAATAACCCATGGGTTTACTACCCCTTCGTCAAAGTGATCATCGCATTTGTTTACGGCCTGGGTCCACTCCAGTAGTGGTAAGGCCTTACAGGTATCCTCATTTACAAAAGGATGACATTAAACGGCACTGTTCTCAGATGCTTCAGCAAGGGACCATTAGGCCTAGTAAGTCTCCTTTCTCTTCACCAGTCTTGCTCGTTCCCAAACAAGATGGAACCTGGCATCTTTGTGTTGATTATAGAGAATTGAACGCCAGCATTGTCAAAGATAAATTCCCCATTCCAGAAGTCGATGAACTCTATGGTGCACAATACTTCACTAAGTTGGATTTGCGGTCGGGATATTACCAAGTGTGCATGTTTCATTCAGATGTAGAGAAAAAGGCCTTTCGCACCCATCATGGTCACTTTGAGTTCCTCATTATGTTGTTTGGTTTGACAAATGCGCCATCCATTTTTCAAGCCCTCATAAATGAGGTATTTCACGCCCAATTACGCTGTTTTGTGCTCGTTTTCTTTGACGACATTCTCATTTACAGCCGCACTTTGAAGGACCATTTATCACATTTGCTAACTGTCTTTGAACTACTTTGAGATCAACTTTACTTAAAGCGCTCTTAAGTGCTCTTTTGCATCTGAACAAGTGGTGTATTTGGGACATGTAATTTCAGTGGCAGGTGTGGAAGTGGACAGGAGTAAAGTTCAAGCTATTTTAAACTGGCCACAGCCGCAGTCTATTACTTCTCTCCGTGGGTTTTAGGACTGGCAGGATATTACCGTAAATTCATTCGAAATTATGGCGTATTGGTTGTACCTTTAACTAGCTTACTTAAAAAGAACTCTTTCCAATGGAATGACCTGGCTCTAACAGCCTTTGAGAACCTTAAATGAGCCTTATCAACAACTCCCATGTTACAATTACCTAAGTTCGACATTGAATTTGTTATAGAATACTAGCAGGTTAACACTGCGCAAATGCGCAGTGAAAGTGCCCAGTGAATTTAACCTGCGTCTGTTTTTCTTCTTTCGTCTACTTGTCACATTTCGTCTGCTTTTCAAGTTCACGTAAATATGAATTTATTGTCCTAAAAATATTGGCCTTTGGTTTTGATTTTATGAGATTTCGTCTGATTTCCCTGAACCGTTCTTCACTTAATGGTTTAGCGAAGCCACAATCAGGTTAAAAGGGGGTCAAGAGTAACGGCGTTAAGAACAGTGAGTTACAGCCGGTAACTTCTGCTAGAAGGAAAGTTCTGGAGGGAAAATTTTAGTCTTGAGAATCGTAACGAGTCTAGAGGACGCGTGAGAAGACCCTTTGTATAACCTCAAATCAGAAACGGTTCGAGTACCATCAACCTTCAGACGTTTTATCTCTCTCTCTCTCAAAATCCTTTCGAACGACATTACCATTGAAGAGCAGAGTATCTGAATCAGATTCAAATCAGAAGCAATGGAGGGAGCTATGATGTATGGAAGGCATGTGGACTTCGAATCTCTGCGAAGAGATGCAATGGATATCGAACCGGAGATTATTGGAGCGGGTTGGAGAAATTTCTTCGAAGTCCGAGAGGATGTGTATCCAAATCAGGTATTTGATTTTTGGAAGTATGCACAGATGGTGGAAAAGACTATTGTGTCTACGGTAGACGGACTTACCATTATTGTAACAATGGACTTGATTGAGAAGCTTACTGGATGTTCATCCGTTGGAGAAAAGCTTTCTACCAAGGCGAAATGGATGACAACGGTCGGTTTAAAGGAAGAAGATGTTAGTAAACAGCTTTATGGAGTGAATGACCCATCGGAAAGGAAGACCTCAAGTCTGGTCCCGAAAGCCAGGGTTCTTCATGCGATTCTGTTCAACTGCATCGTACCAAGAGCGGGTTCAAGACACTTGGTAACTACCTTGGATGAGCAGTGCCTATTCTACCTGCTGAACCACAAACCAGTAAATTTACCATTTTTGATCTTTGATTATATGGTGAAAGAAATGAAAGATACAACTAGTTATCCGTACGGCATGCTCTTGACAAGAATTTTCAGAGAATCGGGAATTCGTCTTGGAAGTGGAAAAAACCTAAGAGTGCCTGTAAAAAGTACTATCAATTTAGGTACTATAAACAGAATTGACTTGAAGAATCTCAACAGTAGAAATAGAGATTGTGAGAACAAAGCTAGGACTGAGGGGGAGGGGTTACAGAAGAAGTCTCCTGCAACAAGTTGTAGATCTCAAGTAAGCTCAAATATGCGCATTACTGGAAGGAGAAAATCATCTGGAGGACCTTTGTTGAAAGAGGTGATGCCTCAAGAAGAGGTTAGCCTTGTTCGGAAGATAACAGAAGGTGGGTCAAAAAGGAAAGCAGAGGACTACATCTCATCTGCAGACGCATATCATACTACACTTCCGTTTCTAGAACTCGTAGCAGATGATGATCAACCTTCTTTACCTTTTGACTTGCATAATGAAGTACAAAGTTTACGTCAAGAAGTCAAAGAACAGAAGGAAATAATGAATCGAATGGAGAAGATGATGACAGACATGCAGACGAGGATGATAGATATGCAGAAGATCTTGACAGAATTTATGCAGAGTCATCACCATTAATCATTTTTTATTATAACAAATAGGGGAAGAAGAAGAAAATGGAGAAGAATATGGGAGAAGTAGATGAAACCATTATGTCAAAGGGGGAGCACAAAGGATGATTAATGAAGATAAGAAGACGAAGATCAAACTGAGACACAGACGCAGATGAAGACGAAGAAAATATAAAGTTGACGTTTTCTTATTTTGTTTTCTATTTTTTGTCTTTCTTGTATAATTTGTTATCATATATATATATATATATATGTGACTTACGTGGATGGAGAGGAAGCTTCTTTTAAGCTTTGTCACAAAGTTGCATTTAAAATCATTAAATGAGTAAAAGACAAAAATGAAGATGGTCTTCGTGTGTGACATGTGGCCATATGGAGAAGGAAAAAACCTATTTTTTACTCTCATCTCTTTCCAAGTTCAAAGTTCTTATTTTCACTTAGTTTTTAAACAAGTTTTTCAAAGATTTGATTAACTTTGATTTACCAGAGCCTTTGTGTAAAGAACTTAGTATTTACCAAAACATTTTTAAAAGAAGAATAGCTTACTGAACTGAAAGGTTGTTCTTTGCTGGTTGAAATAGAAGACGTAAGTTTGATTGTTGTTATGTTCTTGCAATGAAGGATGTGATGTATTTAGGTTAAAGAAGAAGAAGACAAAAGAAGAGGGTAGGAATTGTTTGATCGAAGTTAAGAGGAGAAAGGTTTCAAAGTTTAGATATAGAGGTATCAGCAGGGCGTCTGGCAGGGAAGATATATAGTCGCGTAATAAAAAATTAAAGTTGAAGAGTTCGACTGTATTAAATGAGGGGCAGTATTGCAAGATGATAAAGTGAAACAGAAACGATTTGCCTTGAGATAGGTTAAAAATAGTTTACATGTGTAGAGAATAGTTTCCAAGAAGGATTAGTCAATTCGTATACTCCAAGAAGGATTATGGAATTGGTAACTGAAATTTAATGCGAGTTGGAAATGACATCAAGTGAACTGCTTTAAATAAAGAAGAACAAGAGGAAGTTAAAAGAAGCAAAAATAAGTTGAAGTGGGAAAATATAAGAGGAAGTGCGAAGAGAAAACTGAGAAGAAAACGAAAGCAAAAGCAGACGGTGGCTGAATCGTTAGTCCATATTACGATGAAGAATCTGTTATACTGGACAGATAATTTAGTGGAAAATCTTCAACACCTTGGTTGTTTGTCATTTTCGCCAAGGTGTTGAAGACTTTTCACTAGATTATCTGTCAGGAATGTTTGTAGGCTACTCATCTTCATGATGATAGTTCGCAACCCCATAAGGAAGATGACATGGGGAGTGGAAGGGCTTCAAAGAAATTAGATGATATAATAGAAACTCCATCATCAGGAACTGAGATAGATAACGTTGAGGATTTTCCAGAAACCAGTGGATTGAAAAAAGATTGGAAGTATAGGAGTTCTGATCCAGAAGATCTAATTATTGGAGAGACCTCTGAAGGAGGACGAAGCTTGGATTTTAGCCATGCAAGAGAAAAACAGACGGAGTTGAAAAATACATGAAGTTGAAAAAATAGACGAAGTCAGAAAAACAGACGAAGTTAAAAAATAGACGAAGTCAGAAAAGCAGACGAAGTATGCGAAGAGATACAAACAGAAACGAAGTTGACAACAGAGACGAAGCTGAGAACACAGACGAACTTAACAACACAAACGAAGTTCACAACCCAGACGAAGTTCACAACACAAACGAAGTTGACAACACAGACGAAGTTAACAACACAGACGAAGTTAACAACACAAATGAACTTGACAAAGCAGACGGAAGCACATGCAAGAATCAGTTTGAGTTAGCTACAGACCTCAACTGAATAAGCGTTTCTTTCAAGATTCAAGAAGAAAGAATGAAGAAGCAGTTAGAGACGAAAGTTCAAAATACAAGTCGAAAGTTATGAGAATCTGGGTTTTTTCCTATTACGACGAGTATCTGTAGTAGATTGGGCGTCTGATTGCGGCGTACATTCGCTGCTACTGATCGGTTTATCCATTTGTGACGGCAAGTGGTATTCAGCATCGGAGAATCTTTTTTCGAGACATTGTTTAGCTGATGAAGAAGATTCAGGATTTTTTTCTGAAAATATCAGAAATCAATATATATTAAGCAAGCGATATAAGGGGAGATGAATTCAAACTAAATGGCACATACAGAAATCATTAAAGATGATGTTATAGATAAAATCAAGATGAAGTAAGAATAAAAAGCACCTGAGAGCGGTGAAAGTGAACTCTGTTGTAGTTCATGAGCATCAATTTTCTGGCAGTAAACAACAGTAAATCGTTGCACCCCACCTGAAGACCGAGTGTTTGCTGGCTTCACGTGCAGAAGAAAGGTATCGTTTTTCAATTGTGCGTACAGTTTCTCCAAGGGGAGATCCATGTTCTTATAACGGAAAACAAAAAATGTCCATTGTCAGTGGAACAAGTAGATGAAGATATTTGGGGCTGATTAAACTGGAAATGTAGATGAAAGAACGAAGGGAAAATATAACCTCATTGTAATATTTCATAGCTTCAACGGCGGTTAAGTTTAATAGTTTCTCAGCGAGGTCACCGAAAATGGAAGCCGTTATAGTTCCGGTTTCGTCGGTCAAATCCATGTCATATCGACATCTGTTCAATAAAGTCAGAATAATAAAAAAGGAGGAGGGTGGGCAAAAAAGTAGTGCAGGTGACATGGAAGTAAATAAGTGATGCAAAAATTATGGAATGGACACGGAAGGAATAAGCAACAAATGGAAGATTGCAAATACACTACAAGAAATTAATACAATTCGCGACGTTTTAGTAATAAAACGTCACGAATTGTAAAGACTTTTCGCGACGTTTAAAAAACGTCACCAAAAATTTAAATTATTCGCGACATTTTATGAAACGTCCCAAATTTTTAACATTTTTTGCGACGTTTTTTAATTATAACGTCACAAAGTGAAAAAAAACGACGTTTTGTTGGATAAAACGTCGTGAATGAAGCTAGCCTTTTGTTTAATTAATATTTAAAATTTCATGTCGCGCCTTCATTTCCCACTTTCTCTTCTCTGACGTTTCTTCTTCCGCAATTTTTCTCTGGTTTCTTCTCTCTGCCGTCTTCCCACCCAAAGGACTCTAGCAGCGCCGCTCCTTCTTCCTCCATTAAGAAGCCCAAGCTCGCAAAGTCTCAGGTACCGTCATGGCTACAAGAGACCAACTCAAGAAAATCCCACGCTTTCCTTTACTCTCTCCTCTGCTTCATCTCCGTTTTCCTGTTTTCTCTCTCTAAAAGGCACTCTCTCTCTAAGCAAGCCCTTCACTTTTAACCCCAGTTCCAACCGCACTACCACTCGTCTCTGTTATCTGACACCTGCGACTTCTTCGATGGATCATTGCTTTTCTATACTTTTGTCCATTGCAGAAGAGACTTTAACAGAGTTTCTTTCGAAGGCAACTGGAACTGCTGTGGAGTGGGTCCAAATGCCTGGAATGAAGGTATTTCTGTTTTTATTCTCTGTGGTCCTTTCCAGTGTCATATAATTCTGGGTTTACTACTACTTTTTTCTCAAGAATGAAGAAGTTACCAAACTTGATGACTAAGCATAAGTTTTAATTTTCTAATACCTCTTTCTCATCTTAATTTAGGCTCTACGACATCTACGACAGATTGCACAGGAAATTTCTCAAGCCAACGTAACCAACTGGGGTCGTCGGCCTGCTGCTCTGTGAGCATTGAGTCAGAGATTGAGCAAGTCTGTTCCCAATTTGATAATTTGTGATCAAGTCTGTTCCCCCTCTATATTC
>JANKYF010000001.1:39752435-39762884 GCA_029829435.1 Erythroxylum hondense
ATTTTTATAGCTAATTTGATTTTGTCAGGAATTATGATTAATATTTTGTATATATTGTTGTAGGAGATTATATTTTTATTTTAAAACAACTTTATAGATTTATTTGATTTTAATAAACAATTTTATATTTTGCATAATCATTAAAGTATTTTAGAAATATGAACTTATGGTGTAGACTTAAATTTAAAATTTTTTATAATGGATTAGGTTTGTGTTTGAAAATAAGGCTCATTTCATAGGCTGAGTTGGGTGAGAACTTAAAATTTTTGAAGAAGTTCGTGTTGAACTTTTAGTTAAATTCGACACTGTCAAACCCATGTACAGGTCTATTCCTCAGATGCTTCTTTTAACTTCTTATTTGGCCGGCTTCTTACATTCAGCTATGCAGGCTTTATTTGTTGGCTAATTTTACGCTTCTGTAACATCCCAGATAAACTGTGAATGTAGCTGAATTGATGAAAAGAACTGTAGTTTCTGTATGTTCTTACATGGTATTTCATTTGTAAAAAGCAGATTACCGTGGAATATGCTTAGTTTAACTGCCATTTCTCTTTGTTCATGCATGTGAGCTCAATATAGTTTAACCTTTTCCATTTGGTTTTTACCAGGTTGTGCTTGAAGGACTCTGGCAAGAAGGTTTCATGGCCATGGTGGCAATTGGTGCTACAAATATTGGGTCAATTGAGGTCTGTTACAAATAAAGCTCAACTCCAACAACTTCCCGAGCCTCTCACCCACCCTTACCCTCCATACCACCCCCAATTGTGCGAAATGAAATTAAATCCAACCTATAGCTTCTAGATTGGTTCTTACCAACGTTAACACTGCAACATGAATGCTGTGCATGTTCTATTTTGTTTCTGCAATGCGCTTGTTGTAGTCTTGCGTTAATAATGTGAAACCATGTGAGCTAAATACCATTTGCATATGTGTCTGTATACTGATAATATTTAAAACCATGGTTTGGTCTTTATTCAGGGGCAACATCAGTGAATGGTATACTAAAAGTGTTATTGTCTCCGAGAGAATAAGAGAAATGCATTGGACTTATCACTGTTTTGCATTTTCTGATTTCTGACCCTTTCGTTGAACTGAGTCTGAATTTTCATGTGGCAGCTTTCTATTGAACCAGAATTGCGGACAAACAGGCCAAGGAAAAGGCTATTAAATACCAAACCTCCACAGGAGCGTGTATATGAACCTGAAGGTGTTGGTAAAATTCTTAGAAAAGGGGATGAGGTTGGTAATGGCATGAACATATTTTGATATTTGCATATCAATGCTTGCTCGATGGAGACATGAAAGAGAATGATGAATAGAGATTTAGCCGCAATTATATCACAATTCTATAGTTGTATTTCAATAGGTAGAAGCACATCTTGATCATACTCAATTAGTATGTTATCATTAGCAGAATTTGGTTTGTGCTTGTACTTTTCTCCTGTGGATCACCTTTAGCATGAAAGCCTTGTTTCTCATGATTTGAACCCTTCAGGTTGGTGCTTTCAACATGGGATCAACGGTCGTGCTCGTCTTCCAAGCTCCAGCATTGAAGCCACTGAAACAAGGCGAATCATCTTCTGAATTTAGGTTCAACGTTAGGCGTGGGGATCAAATCCGTGTTGGGGAGGCACTGGGTAGGTGGCATGACTTGTAGGAACAAAGCATGTCGTGAGTGGTAAACATTGTTTAACCAACCATGTAGATGTTGCTGCAATGATGGTAAATTAAATTTTACTTTAGTATGCTAGTCAAGGCTGTACCTGGGAGAATGGCATGATGCATATAACCTTCTTGCGCAGGGTCTGCTTTCCTTTTGATGGACGTCACCACCTCCTCGAGCTTTATTGCTTTGATTGTACTCTCTTTTCTTTTCTTTTTCTTTTTTTTTCATTTCAATGGTCAAGTAAGGCCAGATTGAAACAACTTCAACACCAGTTGGTGATCAACAGGTTGCTTGAGCTTTTAATGTCATTAATGGCAAACACGGCTCTATGAACCAGCACATACAGACATTAATTGGCTTCTTTAGTTGCTAAAGCACACACATGCAGACACCTCGAATGAGTCGTACACAAGGCAGTTCCATAAGTCAAGCACACTGTATGATCTCATCACATCATTTCCAATGGAGTCAAGTCCCACTGGAAGCCATTACCCCTCTAAACAGAAACCTCATTCTGGGATTCGATGGTTATTTGATGCATTACAAGTCGGACCGGTCCGATCTGACCGGTCTGACAAATATTTTTTTTATTTTTATTTTTAAATTTTTAATATTATATATAATTAAATATAATTATTGCATAGTTATTACATCATATCGGTTCGACCGGTGGTTGAACCAATCAAACCGGTTAAACCAGTAACCAGTAAGGTCACCGGTTCGATGACCGGTCCGAGTTTTAAAAAATAGAGTAATAATCACCAAAGAAAAAACAATCACAAGAACTAAAGCCTCGGACTCTGCAGATGGGGTTATCCCCGACTTGCCATTTAACTATTACTGTTGCATTAAAGTATCTTCTAAAGATCAAAGTTGAATCAATTCAATCAAGGATGTGGTTGAATGACAAGAGACTCATTCATCTTTAACTAAAAGTTAGGAATTCAATCCTTACTTTGGCTATGGAACAATCTTAAATTTTTGGACCAGCTATTCTATCCTATGAAGTGTTTTCTCATCAGCGAGGGGATTAGTTACTGAATCTACCCGTAAATACTCTGGTCTCAAACCAAAAAAAAAAGTTGAATCAATTCACAAAAATAGTATTAGAGAAATTGAATTTTTCATTTGTATCCCCACATCCGTCTTTCTTGTTCTCGCACGGTCAACAAGCTCAAATGGCCACAAGTCATATCTATATATTTCTCTCCCACAAAATAATCTACTACATCAGAACTTTGCTCCTGGAGCATAAAAAGGAATATCTAAAATCATTTTGAAATCCTATTAGCTATTCTCTATATGAAACCAATGCAAGTGATAAGATCAAGCTATAAACCCAGAATAATACGAGATAGACCCAACCCAGTTGAGAATTGAAATGAAAGCACACCTACGTCTGCTTGGAGTAAGTGGAGGAAGAAGAAGCAGCACGCTTGATACGAAACATCATGGAACCTAGGGGTAAGACCACTCCAACTATCATAATCGCCGCTCCTATTATGTATTTCAATGGACTCGGTGGTTCCACCTCTATGATTCTCCGGTACTGCTCTCCAGACCCGACAACACAAAAATCTATGTCTAATTAAAAATCAGTTTCGACGTTCAAAATGTATGTATAGAAAGAGATTCGGATAGAAAAAGACTTACAGGCATGATTTAGCCCTCTGAAATCCAAACGGAGAGACGTCAGTCAGAGCGATGATCAAGAAAGGGGGGATTTGGGAGAAAGAATTAGGGTCTCAGAGATTTGATTTGGGATTTTGCAGGAAACAAGCAGATAAACCATTTTACAAACGGACGAAGATCCATGGTTACTTTACTGGGCATGTAAATATTGTCGTTTGGCTTTTTCCTGTAATAAAACGACACTTAGCCTCTCATAGACATACCTATATCTGGCATGGGCCCACTCCCACTGATATGGATTGGAAGGTGAACCAACCTCCACAACTGCACCGGAAAAAGAACAAAAAAGATTAAGCTTGGTGGGTTCCTCTGGCTGGCAGAGCTCTGTATCTTTCTTTCTCGTTTCTTGGGTTTCAGAGAGAGTGAGATATGAGTTCGGTACAAAGAAGGGTCTCTTCCAGCCTCCGACAAGTTGTGGGATCCGCGAAAAGATCCTACAAGGCTTTGAGATGGCGTGGGGAGTCCTTGGATTGCTCTTCCTCACCCTTTCTCACCCATGGCGTCCACGTTTTCCAATGCCCTGTGAGTCTTTCTTTTGGTTTATTGTGTTAAGGAAATGTATATTGGTTAGGACAATGCGAGCGTACAGATTCTGAAAGACACGTTCTTTTTCTGGTTTGGTGATAATTAGGATTCGGTGGGCATCGTAGCCAAGCTATCAGATTGTATTGCTACTAGAGGTGGAAACATTCTGGGTGCCGATGTTTTCGTGCCTGAGAAAAAGAGTGTCTTCTATTCTAGAAGGTGACTCTTATCATAATTGTCTGTTATTCTTTTTTGGTTTTGCTTTAAAAGCTTTCCACAATCTTGAACACCAATGACACCATTATGGTTAAGAGGCCTTTGGGTTCCTCTGTTTTATTAAGGTTAAACAATAATTTTTCTTGATGCTACTCTATGGTTAAATTGTAGAGCTTCATTCTAAATGGATCCTTTTTGGGAATGACATTGTGGTGCATGCTGTAGTTATATATCAAAAGTTGATTTTGGAACTTGATTTTTTTTTCCGGTGATTATCTGAGAGCAAGCAGGTTTAGTTTATTGAGTAGTGACATTGCTGTGAAACCAATCATTTTGGGCCCATAGTTTTTTAGAATCTGATTGTTGGTCATCGTAGGCTAGAATTCATTAGACTTGTAAATATTCTAAACTAGAGTTTCATAGCAATGTACTAGTGTTTGATCCATTTAATTGCCTGAGCTTGTGAAAGCTCATTATCTGTGTTGTGTGGCAGTGAGTTCATTTTCGACCCTAGTAAATGGCAACGAGTTCAAATGGAGGAGGACTTTCTCAGACTATCACAAATGTTCAATGCAACAAGATCCGTTGTACGAGTTCCTGATTTAGATCCCAAGTTCAAAATTGCTGTTCTTGTTTCCAAGCAGGTACAGTTAATTGTATTAACTGTTCTTGTTAAGTTTTTTGTGTTATGATGTCTCTCTGTTGCTACAGGAACACTGCCTCGTTGATTTGTTGCACGAATGGCAGGATGGGAAACTTCCAGTTGACATAGCTTGTGTAATAAGGTGGATGCTTTTAGCATGTTGCCTTTCCAGTGCTACTTTTTTTCTCTCCAGATCCTAATTATAGCTATTCATTCAATTTACAACAGTAATCATGATAGAGGACCTAACACGCACGTGTCTCGCTTTCTTGAAAGAAATGGTATTCCTTATCATTATTTGGCGACAACTAAGGAGAATAAAAGAGAAGAAGAGATCTTGGATTTGATCCAAAACACCGATTTTCTAGTCCTGGCCAGGTATATGCAGGTAATTCTGATGCTAGTTTCATTGGCAGTTTATTTCAAGTCCTTACTGCATTGACATTGATGGCAATCAAGACTGTGGTTCTGTTGACAGAAGAAACAGGCTTGTGTGTGTTTTTATGGGTCCTGCTATTTGCACAATCCTTTGAAATTGTATATATGGGAACCTTCATCACAATACGAGAAATTATTTGGAACATTTGGAACTCAAAAGCTTTGCCTTTAATTGCAGGTTTTATCAAGAAAGTTCTTGGAGAGCTACGGGAAAGATGTAATAAACATTCACCATGGCCTTTTACCATCTTTTAAGGGCGGGCATCCATCCAAGCAGGTTAGCAATTAGCTTATTTTTGTGATACGTCATTTTCAGTCACCTTTCTTCTCTAGCATATAATATGCTGCAAATTTTGGCAGGCTTTTGAGGCAGGCGTAAAATTAATTGGTGCAACAACTCATTTTGTGACTGAAGAACTTGATGCTGGGCCTATTATTGAGCAGATGGTAATTATTCTTTAGCATTTTGCTGATATAGTGTTCTGACTTATTTCTATGGAACGGCATTCCTTCTAGATTTTAGTTACTGCTGTTTGCACTTTGAATCAATATCATATTGATTACAGCTTCCTAATGACTGATACTGGATCAGTGTCTACTTAAAGTCAAGGTTACAGATGCAAATGGCCATCCATATGGTCTGTGCTCTGCGAATAACCGTTAACCTCTCTGGTTCATTAGCTGAAGATTTATCCTGTTCGTGTGATTTGGTCAAGTTATGGTTCATTGTATATTGTGCGTGTTGTTAAACAGTATGACTTGGTAAATGTTCTTGATCAGGTCTATGAACTGCTGAGGATATCCTGAATTGATTGCAACTGTCCATCATATACGAGGTGTATTGACCTTGGATTTTGTATGAGCTTGTCTCTGTTTTATAAAATGCATTGAAATTGAGTCCAGCTTTCAAGTCTAACATGTTGAAGATAAATTAGGAGCTGTTGAGAAAGGAAAGGGGATTTATGATCTCTTTGGTTCCTTTTAGTAGGAACACGAAACAGGCTTGACTTGATGAAGTGATTAGAAGAATCTGCTTATAAAGCCGACTTATTCTGGAACTAATGATGTAGATACATTTTTTACAACAATTTGCGAGTAGCATTACTATGTGCAAGAGTAAAGATATGATTTTATGTGCATTAGCCCATTTCTCATCTGATTAGAAGGATTCATGGAACTTATTTGATTATAAGACGGATGAAATTGCAACTCGTTAGCAACTTTTCCATCTCACTACCGCTAGTTTTGGATCTAGATTAATCAGAATCTAACTCCCATCTTTTGGCATCACATCTGCAAAACTGTTCTCTTAGTATTTGGAGTGTGGACTTCATCTGAAGATTGCTTCCAATTGTGCTCTTATTATTCTCTACCAAGGTATCTTTTAATGTGTCTTCTTTCGTATTGCAGGTTGAGAGAGTCTCCCATCGAGATAATCTGCGGACTTTTGTACAGAAATCAGAGAACCTTGAGAAACAGTGCCTCGCAAAGGCCATAAAGTCGTATTGTGAATTGCGGGTCTTACCTTACGAGGACAACAGAACTGTTGTATTTTAGTGTCAAAGTAGGCTACTTGCTGTGTATAACTGAGCCTTTCTTTCTTTTTTCAGTCACTTTCTATTTCTCAGAATCCACACCACATTTCTAACATTCTTAAAAGTAATAAATAAACAGCAGCATAATCCTCTGTATGACAAAGTTGTTGCATTAGAAGTTTCTGATACTTGAACTAGGAATTTTGATCAAGCACATGTAGAAACAGTTGATCATTTACTGGAAATTGATACTTGTAGCTGCTTCACTTGCTGTAAGAGTACATATATCATCTTATTACGAGGATAAACTAAATTTTATACCATAATAGCATCAGGATATCATTTTTAAGCACTATAAAACTTTAGTATCTCATACTCTTGGACTGCATATATAAGATAGATAATGTTCTACATACTATTGCTTATACTTAGACACTCCAGCGAACGTTCTGTTACTTGAAAGTGGCTAACTTGATGAAGTAGATTTTGAATCCCATCAACCCATTTCTGCTTATGGATCTTGTTCTTGCACTTGAATTCCAGAAGACCCTGTACAGTCTTGACGCCGAAGTAAACTTCTTCTAAGCTATCCCTTTCTTTTCTATAAGGCCATGCAAGTGTGTCATCACAAACTCCATAAACTACACCTGTTAAAGATGATTCACAGGTTAAATGGTATATATACAGACGATGGATGGTGAAGCAATATCTAACCAGATAGTAAAAGGTACTGAAAAGCTTACATTTATGTTTCTTGGAGAAAGCTCCTCCAACGTTTTTGCTCTTGATCTTAATTATGACCTGTAAAGAATATAATGTTACGGAGGTGATCCTTTGAAAATGTGTCTGGTTTTCAACTTCAGATCATTAATTATGTACCTGAGACTTCTTGTTGAGATAAACAGAAACCCTTTTCCACCGAAGTACTCCTGAAAGTTTCAACAGTGACGAACTCAGTTTTAGCAGTTAAACTGTGAGCGTGTTTATAAAGAATTGTGAATGAATTTGAAACAAGTACTGAAGAGAACACAAACCTTTTCTTGTGTGTTGCAATAGTTCTCCAACACATGGAGGACTTTGTTCTTCCAACTGACCAGTCAAAGCAGAACCCCAGTGGTCAACTATCATTCCCTTGTCACAAGGACTTATAGCTGCGTTCTTCCTTGCTTCTTTAGGCAATCTTGCTCTGAGAGCTGCTTCTCCTCTCAAAGCTAATTCAGAAGGGAAAACAAATATCTTGGTTAACCAATGAACAATGACTGACCCCAGTAGGGACCAAATCATTCTCATTGCAGTTGGGTTACTATATCTGATACCGAAATTTGTATGGGAAAACAGAATTTCGTATAAACTTGAGTCATTTGTCTTTCATTCTGAATAACTCAAGAACTGCAATGGCACACTATCTCACAGAGGTGAACCTCTTCGATGTCAAAGATTCGGGTTTAGGATTTTGTTTCGGATAACTAAATTTTAATACTGGAAGAGGAGGTCTTACTAATTCATGGAAGCTGTGAGTTCTTGAAGAAATGACAAATTAGACAAATACCTGTAGCAGCAGCTGCAGTGAGGGTCATAAGATCGCCAGCACTTTGGACATCGACTGCTGATCTCACAACAGAAGCCGCACGATCATGATCAGCTCCAGCTGATTCTGCTAGTTCAATGCAATGTGAGGCCAACAGTTCTGTAGCAGATGCCAATGCCATGTTCATTTTGGAGCCAGAGGTGCTGGAAGTTCCTGGAGCAACCACAGAGGCCAGAGCTGCAGCTAATCCAGCAACTGATATTGCAGAGTGCACATGTGCATTTTCCAGTCTGGCCTTATCTTTCTTCTTCACAGTCCCAGTGTTCAACTCTTTGTGGTGATGAAACCATCTGCCCAGTGACCCGGTTCTTCTTGAATTTATTGAATTCATAACTTTCCTTGACTGAAAATAAAAGCAAAATTGCATGTATGAGAGTTATATTTGAAAATCCAGTGGCTTTGCAGTGGCATGAGAAATTGCTGAGCTAAGGGACTTACCAGATGTTGGGAAACTGTAGTTTCTGGGAATATACCGGGATTCCTGTCAATGGAAAATTGTTTCTGTTTCTGAGAAAGAGCTTTTGAAATCTCTGAAGCAGAAAGACTCCAAGATCTAGACAAGAATTCCATAGGCTCTTTTGGTGTTTGTGGTTGCTGGATTGCTGGGAGCAATTCAACTGGTTCTGTCTCTTGATCCTCCTTCAAGAAATCTAGTATACATGTATTGCTCCAAGCAGGATTGAGTCCACTGTCCATTTCTTCAAATTTGTATTCAATATTCGATGTTGATTCAAATCAATTCCTCAACTCTTTCTCCCTCTAAACAGAAGTATCAAATCAACCTAATGTTCCCTGCCAAAACAGTCGAACAGGTACTTACAAAGATATTGTAAAAAAGGACGAGAGTATAAATGTTTAGAACTTGAAAGTTAGTTTCTTTTGCACTGTGAACTGAAACTAACCTTTTATATGCACTCGTCAAGAGACCAACGAACTGTACCATTGGTGGGTAGAACAGATGACAAGAACCTTGAAAAATTTTTCTAGTGCTTTGAACCACCAAGAAACAAGATCAATGAACTTCAGGAAGGAATCAAAAGCTCCGAGGACAAAGCAGAATTTACGAAGCTCGAAGGCATTACCCCAAAATAAAGGAGAACTGTTGCTGAAAAGCTAAGCAACTAAGCACAGACTTCCACGAGCAACCATTGGATTGCTTTGACTGTCCTGTTTTGCAGGGAGGCTATAGATTATAGTGTTGTCGTTTTGTGGGGTTTTATGAGTTTGAAGCTTGGAAGTGCGTGTAAAAGACTAGCCAATGGCAATGCATGAACTTTTGCTTGACGGTGGGGACGGTTCAGGATCAGGATTCTCTTCTTATCTGTTATCAGCAACTTTCCTGGATGGGGACTTCAGTTCAGGACACTTTTGGCTTATTCTTCCACCTGGAGGCTTGTGCTTAAAGCTATGACATATCAACATTATTTCACTGTTCTCTATTATTCAATGTACTTAAACAAGACAATTGTATGGAGTATACATATGAATTTAGGAAAAGTACTGTACAGTGTTATTATTGAGACAGCGACGCATCCACCAAACTTAGATTCCTGTCTGTACATGGAACGAAATAACCAATTTACCAAAGTGATTTTAATGAGATGATTTTGCTTTAAGTTTTTTTTTTTCACGAGTTATCTTAGGTAGTTCTTAACTATGAAAAAGTACCTTTAAGCCATTTATATCTAGATTAATCTTCGTTCGAGCCTGATAGGTCCCTTGTGACAGATAAAACTCTGAATCCAAATTTTAAACAACTGCATACATGAGGAGGGTTCGAACCCGCAACCTCACTTAAACCGAAAGAGTCCTTAATTAAAGATTTCTTTCTTTATGAAATTATGTTAATCTATGATGGTAATGGGACGAATTCAGCTTGGTTCGAAGGTCAGTCCAGGTTAGGATACACAATTTGTTGTGACGCTCTTAAACGATGTAGTTTTTTGTATAATTAATCAAAATATAGTTGTTTCAATATTAATCAATTTGAACCTAACATATTAACTTCGAACTAAATTGATACAGGTTGAAATTGTCATCTGGTATTGCTTATAATAAATAACGCAACCGTAATAAAAATGAGAATAAATATAACGAAAAATGAAAATAAATATAATTATTATAATTACGATGATTGATTAGGATG
>JANKYF010000001.1:39784835-39801295 GCA_029829435.1 Erythroxylum hondense
CTATATAGAGGATCATTCCAAAACGTAAACAATTGATGTGTAACAAAAGGAAAACCAAATTCATTAAACCTTGAACAAAACCCATTTCCTTCTCGACCTTAGCTTGCATTTCGCAAAAGAGTAGCAGCTTCTTCCTCCATCTCCTTCAATCTCTTCTTCATCTCATCCAAATCCTGCACCATAAAGAAGCGGGCCAATTAACACGAAAAACTTATAATCGATTTCAATCATTAGGGTTGGGGGAGGAACCTTGACAGCGTCATCATTGGCGACGGACATGTTGACGTCAGTCTGGTTAGGGTCCATATCACCTTTGACGTCGGGGATCTCTCTGTCGTAGACCTCATGCTCCTCCTCCTCCATCTCTTTTCGTCGTTACTTCAAGGCCTAAACGGTATGCCGTTTATAATTGGGAGAAGAAACTAGAGGAAAGGATCTGGGGGTGTAAGCACAATCTAAGAAAGGCTAGAGGAATTATAGCTTCTCTCATAGATAATGTCATTTTAAAATATTCTTTCTACTACAATTTTAATTATATTATCGAGAAACAACGTAAATGAGACTAAAATTAATAAGACAAGTGTTATTTAATGAGATTGAAGAATAAGATAATTTTTAATTATATACAATTGAATTATTTTAACATAAAATTAATATTCAAAAATATTTGATCCGGTTTAAATCTAAATTAAGCTTAGATTCTAAATTAAAAATGATTAATTAAGAATCTTAAACTAAATTTAATGAGAACATAACATAAGTAAAAATCATAGTAAACCTCTAGGGTTAATGTCAATTTTGATACCATAATTTTACCATAGTTCAATTTTAAAATCATACTGATCGATTTTTTCAAATTTGATACCATAACTTATAATTTATATCAATTTAGGTAAATTTGGTTTATATATCGTAAATGATTAATGACAGATCTTACATGTCCTATATTATAAAATAGATATTTTATTAAATTATTTTAACAAAAGCTACTGTTAAAATTATAAAACTTTATTATTTATGTAATAAATAATCATATGGTATTTTTGGTGAAAGTAATTTAATTAAAATTTTATAAAGATGATCTCTTTTTTTAATCATTTTTTAAATTCTTTAATTTTATTCGATCTTTATTATATACCTGTTTTATAATCCTTTTGAGTTATTCGTACATTGCACATATATCTGATGGGGTGCTGAAAAGTTTTGATTTTTCTATCAACTTGAGGTGATTTATACTATTGCTTGGGTAAGGTTGTGCAATATTTGCTTTTTAGCGTACTATGATGATTCTGATAACGATTTGGGGATTATTTGTTGAGATTTTTTATTGCTGTGTGAGATAACCCTTTTTTTTTAATTAAGCTAAACTTTTCAACCTTTTTCAGTTTTTAGGAATTTCTTAAATTCGGCATTCACGACCATAGCTTTCAAATGCTCCTTGTGATTGTAGAGACTCTTCAGTGCAATAAATTGTGTGCCAAAGCGAGTATCTCCGGGACGAATAATTACAGTCCACCCAGGCCGTTTTCTCAACCATCCATGAGGTCACATGTGATTATACCCAAACACTGTAATCCTCGAAGCAAGAACTACCAAATTCTTCACCGATGTCAATTCCCCAATAGATCGAAGGATATTTTCTAAATTAAAATATCCTTCGATCGAGAATATTTAGAATATATTTAAATTTATTTATTTTTTCATGATTACTTGCAAGTTATTTGATTCAAGTAGATAAATTCTTCAAAATGATTGATAATATACGAACAATGTAAGGAAATTATCTTTAATAAAGAGGACCGTGTACTTGAATGCAAAATACCACATAACAGATGGTTTTAGATTTTATTTCGAATAAATGTGTCCTTAAATTGCTATATTTAAAAAGCAGTGGTCCTGAAATTACTATATTTATAAAAACAACGGTCCTTAAATTGCTCAAGTAATTTATAAATCTGGCTAAAAAAATTGGACTAAATTCCACATAATTATAAGATATAAAATGAATTATGAATCTAAAAGGACCGAAATCCAAAAGTATAGTAAATTGTAAATTACATGATATTATGTTATTTTGGAGCAGTAACTTAATATCTGTGGACGTCGTGTAAGTGTAAGTCGGGACTAACACATATGGTATCGCCATAGATTTGCACTCTTCTCTCCATACAATTGAGCCCACAAATTCCAAACCCACAATATACTCACAAAGACAAAAAATCAAACACATTAGCCGCTTACATAAATGAGAACCTGTGACGGTTACGCGCGAACACTTATCTCCTTGTTGCGCTTATAATTTATTTGAAATTGAAACACCTTATCGACTGACGATCCCAGAGGAGTGTGCCATGGAGGATTAGGGCGTTGGTGGCGCCCCACACTAGGCCTATTGCCACCATCTTCTGGACATCGTCGGACATGGCCGGTGCCATTGGTGAGTCCAGTGAACTGACACCATCTTGATCAAGGTTTTGCCTGTTAACAATCTTTGATTTTTGGAGTGTTGGGTTTATGCTTCTTGATTGCTTGATTGCTTGCGACACGCTCATGACCTTCATTTTGCAGAGACACTCTTGCAACTAGAAAAAGAATCAGTCTTTTTTAGTTTCGCTCGTTGTAATCTTCTCTGGGTCTTGTTTTGTTTTTTTTTTTTGTCCTTTTCTCTATGCGTACTTCGATTTGGACGGTGAGGATTCAATCTTTGAGTGAAAGATCAAGGAAAGCAGCAAGTTGTTTCAGACGGTGTCGGACTTGAGTCCTGGCGGTGGTCGAGGAAGCAGGCTCTTCAACCGACGCTCAAAGTCCTCCTCTTCCTCTAATAACTCTTCTCTTTCGTTTTCTTCTTTTGCTTTTGGCGATCTCCCTCTTTTGCTCCTCCTTTGAAGGTTCTCCTCATTGCCCTATTTTATTTAACACAATACTTTTGATACTCTGTTCCTTACTGGAAATGCAGATTTGGAAGCATTGGTACCTCTAGAGCCAGCTGAAACAGTGAAAGCAATGTAATCAAAGATAATAGCTTGTTTGGGGCTTCCCCCTATATTAGACTGCCGGAAAAAAAAAGTTTGGATTTTTTTTCATTTTGGGATAGTTCCAAGTGACCGTCCATTGTTTTCAAAGTACATGTTGGTTTAGCGAGAGATTCTTGAACTGGATTTTTTGAGTTTGTAAGTAATGCTTTTTTCCTTCCTTCCCTCTTTTTCTTCCAAAATTATGAGTCTTTTGGCGTTTCTTGTGAAGTGTTGTTGCTACATTCTATATTTGTTTCAGTAGTTGGAGAAATAGATGGATGAAAGGGTTTTGGAACAAAGTGGAATAGAATAGGGGAAACAGACGACCTGTTTCTTTTTAGCCATTTTTGTTGGTGGTGAAACGAGGTGAGATTTCAAGATTAGGGTTTGTAGTTATGGCGGAGAATGCAAGCGAGAGAGATAAGATGAGCCGAATAAAAACAAGACAGCAAGAATGAGAAGGAAGGGTTTTGTGAGGGTCGGAAGTGATGAGACTTTTTTAGGGTCAAAACGCATTTTTGGGAAATGGATTTTGTTCAGGAGTTAAAGCTTTTTGCGAAGGAGGATCGCTTAGCTTTGGATTCCGTCATTGATGAGCTTGTTCAGCTCGGTATGCAAAGGTATTTCATTTCCCAACACAATTTCTTTTAGTTTCTGTCAGTTTACTACAGATTTGTTTGCTTTTTTCCAACACAATTTCTCTCTTTCACTAGTTTTTTATTTATTAATATGGGTTATATATACACACACATAAATTGCGTTTTATGCCCCAATTTGGAGTTAATGGAAATACATACATCTGTTGCTTATCGTCGGGCCTCTCTCTTTTGAGAGTGGAGAAGAAGAAGAAGAAGAAGCAAGGTACTTTTGTTTTCTGTAAACATGCTCCGGAGGACTAATTGATTTTTCTTCTTTGCTTAAGTTTGTTTGAATGAGCCCTTACACTATACTTCTTACCTCTAGAAATTTAACGTTATGTCCATTACTTTTGTGTTTTCTTCTATAAAGAATCCATTTATTTGTCATTTAGCTTTGACTTGTCTTTAGAAAGATTATTGTCCTGCTGCATCATTCTTTATGAAGTTAAATGATTTTCGCTTCAAAAGTGAAACTTGTCCTACAACCATAAGATATTACTTTTTAAGTCTTCTTCTTTGGATTAATCTTTTCTTAATTCAACAGAAAAGCAGAAACATTATTAGAAGTTTCTCCAATGACTAAGTTATCCGTTGTTTCCTATTATGTTACACCTTGTCATTAAATAAAGATAGCTTTATCTTTTTATGAAATGAAGCAGTCTAGCTCTATCAGTTTAATTTTCTGCTTTCGTTGGCGAGTTGTTGACTAGATACGGTTGGCTGATAGAACAGAGCTGGGAGTTAAAAGAGCTGTTGTCAGACTTGTTACAACTTTATCTAAATATATTTTTCTGTTTTGTTGGTGAAGAACTACCTAACATGTGTAGTTATGTTTTTCAGCTGTATACTCTATCTGAACCACGGTTAGCAAGTAACAAGCATTACTGATTAGTGTGAAGATAGAGCCTCTTGTAAGAAAGATAAAGATAAAGAAATTCTGTTTTTTGGCATCTGTTTCATAGGGGTTGATGTTGATGAACTGTAGCTTGCATGATTCAATTTTTTACTTAATCAGCCTATGGTGGGTAAATTTTCCATTCTAGTTCCTTTTATTCACACCATATGAGTTATATTTAAAATGAAATTGCTCTCAACCAGAAATAGGAGCTCAATCAACTGTTTAATGTGCCTAATGTAAAGTTCAAACCTTGTGTGAAGTTTGGGATTTGTGTCGCCAATCCAAAAGATTGTTTAGTCTTGGTAGTGTTTTTGCAAAATCCATATATGATGCCAGATTTTATGATTACATACTTTATCAAGGTCTCTTAAAATTTGATTTGAAAAAGTTAAAAGAAAAATAATCCATCACTGTTTCTGGATTCCATTCTTCTGATTCATGAAAAGGACTTGGTGAAAGTATTTCTATCATTTCCAGGGCATATTTAGGTTAATTATGAATTCATGGTCTGTGTTCTTTATATCTGGTTTAGTATCTGGACATTATACATTTTGCAGCTTTCTGCTGTGGCAGGGTATCTTTCTTGCCTCAATAAGTAACTAATCTATGCATGACAGTTTATGGAAACACACGCAGGCTATCTTTTGCACTCACATACTTCTTGACTTTGCAGGAATATACCCATGGATTACGATGACAATGATTTTCAGAGCCAGAATCTTCAGTTAATTAGCTGGTGAAGGGAGCAACAAATTCCCACCTACTTTGCAGCCATATGCTCTTTCCAAGTTTGATTCGATGGTTTGGTTGAAACTGAGGTCTTTATTGGTATTGAAAGCAACGAAGATAATCGTTGCATTGAAGGTTTCTCCCGTGGTAACAGTGGGATACAGTTTAACTCAAGTGCTGCTGAGTCTTGCTCAATTTCAAGGCACAACAATGTTTGGTCAGAGGCTACTTCCTCTGAATCTGTTGAAATGTTATTAAAATCTGTTGGCCAGGAAGAAATTGTCCCTGTACAAACCAGCAATAAGGAATTAGATGCCTGTGATGAACTGGGCTGTATAATAAAGACAATGGAGCCCAGTTTGAAGTATGATAATGGCACACCATCTAGTGTTGGTGATATTTCGGGTTTACAGCCCATATTACCACCAGATGAGGGTATAGATAATGTTTGTGTGGCAAGTGATGTTGGAGGGCAGTATCCTCAGGTTGATGATAATTCACGAACTTGTGAGGATAGCCTATCTGGTGAAAGGGATTTAAATGACCAAACTTCTATCAGCGCTGATGACTGCATAGCTGTCACAGAGGGAAGTTTGGTGCCTGATGATGGCGGTAATGAGGTTAGTGAAAAGGAAAACAATACGGTTACTGTATCTTTTAATGAGATGAAAGAAAAAGCTTCTACTTCAGGGATCCAGGCTGGTTGCTTGTTGGAATCTTCAGAAAACACTATTGAAGGCAGTGATGAACAGAAAAAGGAAAATCATCCGAATTTTAGGAATAGGTCATCTGACGAAGATAGTGTTAATGTTCCAGATGCCTACGGTGAGCACCAAGAGGAACAACATCGGTTAATGCAACAGTTTCAGGGGGGTGTTCCAGTCATGGACACTAATGTGTTCCGTAGTAGTTCTCCTCATTTGGATACCACAAACTTGAGTAATATGGAGGAACCACCAAGCATAGAAACAAAGCAAGACTCTGGCTTGTCTGAAAAATTAGACATTGTTGATCAGTTTAGAGTAGCTAAGCATGAGGTAGAACCAAGGAGTGATGTTATTATTGAGAAACATGAAGTTAATGAGTTAGATCATTCCTCATCACATAACAAAAAGATCGCGGATAATAATGCAGTGACTCTGCTGTGTAAGGAAGAAAGTGAACCTTCAAAAGGAAAAATAGATTGTAGCAACAGTAGCCATGGGGATGGTAGTTCTAACGTGGGATTGCAAAGTTCGGCAGCTGAATTTCTTGGTGAAAAGCATGAAGAAAGCCATACTTCATCAGCAACAATGACTGAATCTAAAGGAATTTGCATGAGAGGCATAACGATTGAGCAGTCTGGTACTCCTGTGTGTGATGAAAATCTTCCTGCTGAGGGAAAGGAAAGTACAGAGTTGCCTTCTGACAACAGTACGATGGAAGCTGTTGTTGATCAGTCTCTTGTCATAGACAAAAGGGTTGGAGCCATGTGCTTTGGTGATGTTTTGGAAAATAAGTTAATAGACTCAAAATTACCATCTGATTCTGCTGGAATTAAAACAGGTGTGAAATAATCCTGACTATTAACTGTCAAGTAATATTTTGCTTTGAATTTCAATTATTTAAGTGTTAACTTGCTTCTGAAGATAATGTAGGTGGTAGTATTGGGCCAGCAGAACATGCCATTGGTAGCAATACTCCTGTTGATCAAGGTGATGTTGAAAAGTCAGCTTTACCCTTGGTGGGGTGTATCTACACGGGCAAGAATGAAGATGACTTGACTATGGCTTCAGTTGAAGCAAGCACATCAGATTCCAAGACATCAATGAGACTACAAACTGGATCAGATCCTACTGCAGAATCTGAGAGGATCACTTATTCTGGTGCACCTGGCCCGACGCTCGATGAATCAGGTGATCAGTCTCTGTTAACATTTGATGCTTGTAAAACAGAAAGCCATGGTGAACCTCAAGCAGTAGTCAGTAACAAAGGCAGTCAAAAGAATGCAGAAGAAATTGATGTGTGTCCAGTGCTTTGTGATTCAACTGAAAAAAATGGAGATGCTGAATTGGTAGTAAAAGCAGTTGATGCAAAAGAATCATCTGGTGAGCATTTGTAACTTCTATATTAAGTGTATGAAATCAAGTATTTGTCTTCTCATTCTCAAGCTTGATTAGCTACAGTTCTTAAGATATTGTAGGTTCAGTTATGCGATCTCTAGCTCTTGATGTTTACTTGAAAGACTAGTGTTTGTTCTTTTATCCTTTTCAGAATTTATCTTTGATGTACATATTCCTGGTTTGCATTTAGTGTTACTAGATGCTACATAACTTCTGCACCCAATTTCTTGCTATGTTTTACTTCTTGTTGCGTTGCTCTCATGGTCCACTATGTACCGATATAGATGCATGCAAATATGAATAGCATTGTAATGAAAGTGATGAGAAATTTCCTTTGTACTAGAGCATCTGGGAAAAATATTTATCTGTGGTTTGCCAAAAGCAAGTCATTTAATAAAATTTCTTGTCCTAGACACTGAACCAGCTGTAGGCAACAGTAATGTGCTCGGACCTGTGGCTTCTTCCATGGGGGGCTCTGCCCATGGTGCTGGTCAAAAGGACCCGCAAGAAAATGAACTGATGACAAGTTCTACAGTTATAAATTATGGGCTATCTGCTGTTCCAATTACAAGTGGTGTGTAACTTAACTTTCACTATTTTTCAAGATGTGTTTGTCCCATGCTTGTTAATTAAAACTCTCAAGCATTCTTTATTCCTGTGGTTTCTAAATCTCAAACTATCTTTTTGCATTAGAATCTGGTGGAAGTTCTAATCAGGTTGAGCAAGTTAGTATTTCTTCTACTGTCAATGGAACTGCTGAACGTCCTCACGATGGAATAATAAAGGATGGAGTGAAAGGAATTCCAGGTCCAACTGTAATAATTTCTGAGATCACTGATGTTGTTGTCAGCAAAGGTTCATCTGCTTCAGGTGATGCTAAGCAAAATGATGTACCTGTAGATGAGAGGAGCTTCACTTTTGAAGTTAGCCCACCAGCAGATACACCTCAGAAGGAGGAAATGGCCAAATGGCATCCCATTTCCTCTACAATAACTAACAGAATGGTATCTGCGCTTTCTTGTCTGGGAATTTATGACCACTTCACATTTTATATGTTTTATTGCTGTGCTTTGTTGGCCTGATTTTCTTCTTTTCAGAAAAGGGTGTATGAATACCATTTTTTGGAAACTTAGTTTATAATATTTCTTATTTGGGAGAAAATTTGGGAAAGATGCTCTTTGTCCAGTTCCAGGTTCTCTAAAAAAGGATGGCAAGGAACCGAGTTTTCCTTCCTCTGAATTTGGACAGGTTATGTCTTCAGTAAACACATTTTATAAGTTATAGGAAAGTCTTCATGGATCAGGTTATTTTTTTATTAAGAGGAAGACAAACAACATGAGAAATTGTAAAGCGCAATGAGAACAAGTGATTTTTTTGTCTGCATGAGTTCGCTTAATGATTCAAAGCATTTTTTATTGGTATAATTTTGACAATACACTTTAATACTTCATATTGCTCACTTCTGGTTGTTTCATTTTGCTTTTCATATTTCTGAAGATTGTGGATGGAACTCCTTCAACTTCTGACTTAGGCCAGTCAAATCCCAAGGCTCCTCAAGAAGTTTCTCAAGGAAGTCAAAAGACTTCTGCAGTTGCACCACATAGTAGTTCTAAAAGTAAAACTGAACGTAAAACAAGGCGATCTTCTGGTAAGGCTACAGCTAAAGGCACTCCTAAAAGAGGAACTGGGAAAGAATCCACTCCTGTGAGAATAGATAGGGGAGATAAACCAGCAAATGTTTCCCTCAGTCCATCTGGGATTTCTCAACTTGTGCAACCAAATGAGATGCAGCGATATGGACATGTTGATTCCTCCACTTTAAAACCCTTTGTTCTTGCAGCATCAACCACTAGTCTGCCGGATTTGAATTCCTCTGTTTCTGCATCAGCAATGTTTCAACAACCTTTCACTGACTTACAACAAGTGCAATTGCGTGCTCAGATCTTTGTTTATGGAGCTTTAATGTATGAGTGTTTCCTAACTTTCTCCCTGTTTATATGTCATTCTATTTCTGACGTATCTAACTAGCAAAGTCTTTCCACGTATGTCTAACTTTTTGCATTTGTTGAAATTCATCTTGCAGTCAAGGGATAGCACCTGATGAAGCATACATGATATCAGCATTTGGAGGAGCTGGTTAGTGTGTCTTTTCCTTCTCTGAAATCGCTCCCAGTGTTTTCTAGTCCATTTTTATCTTATAATAAGTCACTGTTTTAACATCACGGTCTTGTAGATGGTGGTAGGAGCATTTGGGAGAATGCATGGCGCTCATGTATAGAGAGGCTCCACAGCCAGAAGCCACATTTTGCTACTCCCGAAACACCTTTGCAGTCACGCACAGGTACCTTTTTTTTTCTGTAACAGAAACCAGTATTTCTAGCTTCATATTTTGGTTATCATTGAATTGATTGGTTATCTAAGCATTTATGGCTTGAGATCGTAGGTGCTAGAGGTCCTGATCAATCAATTAAGCAAAGTGCACCTGGTAACAAGGCATTATCAACTCCCATTGGTCAAGTTAGCACCAAGGGGACAACAACTGCAACCCCCACGGTGCCCTTTTCCTCACCACTTTGGAGTTTTCCTACCCCATCCAGTGGTATGCCAAGGGGTCCAGTTATAAATTATCAGCGAGCACTTTCCCCTTTGCATCCCCATCAAAGTCCATCAATAAGGAGTTTTGCTGGGAATCCTTCTTGGATCTCTCAGGCACCTTTTTGTGGTTCCTGGGTTTCTTCTCCACAAACTGCTGCACTTGATGCAAGTGGTCATTTCTCCATGCAGTTTCCTATATCAGAAACTATTCAATTGACACCTTCAAAAGACTCATCTATGCCACATGCTTCTGGTGTAAAGCACGTTTTCCCTGTTCCTGTGGTGCAGACTGAGGCTTCTCCTGGTGTATTAGATTTACGGAAGACGGCATCATCATCTGATCGACCTTCTACTGAGCCCAAGACTAGAAAAAGAAAAAAGACTTCAGCCTCTGAGACTCCTGGCCATAATATTTTGAATCCGCTATCTCAAGAAGCAGCAGTTTCAGTTTCTGCTGTTGCAAGTCATGTATCTACTTCTGTTGCTGTCACAACCCCTCTTAACTTTGGTTCTAAAGCCCCTCCTGAGAAAATTGTTACATCTGTGCCTGTTACTACCACTGATCTCGGAAGAATGGATCAAAATATAGCAGGGAGTGCAGTTTCATATGAGGAAACACTTTTTAAAGTAAAAGAGGCTAGAGTACAGGCAGAGGATGCTGCTGCTTTTGCTGCTGCTGCTGTTAGTCATAGTCAGGGAATATGGAATCAGCTGGAGAAGCAGAGAAAGACTGGAATGTCACCGGATATTGAAATCAAACTGATGTCTGCGGCTGCTGCAATAGATGCTGCTGCTGCTGTGGCAAAGGCAGCAGCAGCAGCTGCCAATGTTGCATCTAATGCTGCATTGCAAGCGAAACTGATGGCCGATGAAACAATAAGATCTACTGGTTACAGAAATGATGATCAAAGCTATGCAGTTTCACTTTCTTGTGGTGTTAATAACATGGGAAAGGCAACTCCTGCATCCATTTTGAGCACCGATGATGGAGCAAACAATTCTAGTTCCATCCTTGTTGCTGCAAGAGAGGCTGCCAGAAGAAGAGTTGAAGCTGCTTCTGCTGCATCAAAACAAGCTGAGAACATGGATGCTATTGTGAAAGCTGCAGAATTGGCGTCAGAGGCTGTAGCTCAGGCTGGAAAAATAGTTGCCATTGGTGATACCTTTTCGATGGATGAGGCAGTAGCATCTGGTTCAGAGAGTTACTTAAAAGTAGCTCAAGTAACTTCTGGAAGAGGCTCTAAATTCGTTGATGTCAGTAGAGAAAATCTTAAAATAGATAAATCTGGAGAAGGTCCGGACACTTCTTCCAGACGCATAGAAGAGACCAATTACCTGAGGCCTCCTACTTCAATAGGGACCTGTGAAGATGATATGAGACTGGTAGATGTCATTTCTAGTTCTGGTGCTTCCGTAGTAAAAGATGCTAGGACACAAAAGGGCAGGAAAGCTTCTGATTTGTCTAAGACCATTGGGGTGGTTCCTGAATCTGAGAATGGATCAAGATCTTCCCAGAATGAATTTGAAAAAACTGAGGAGATGTTAAAGGGAAATAGCATCAAGAAGGGTTCCCATGTTGAGGTTTCATAATTTCCATTTATTTTCTTGCCCTTTATGCTTTGGAGATTGTTTTGGTGGTGATGTTGGTTAATGTTATTAAACAGTATTTTATGGTTTTCTGTTTGCTGCATTCATTAATGTGATCATTTTTCTAGGTTTTCAAGGATGGGAATGGATTTAAATCGGCCTGGTTCACAGCCATTGTGTTGAGTCTAAAGGATGGGATGGCTCATGTCAGTTATGATGAACTTAGAACTGCTGAAGGTAAGGTATTCTTGATGTCAACAGTGCATTTTTAGGATAAGCTGAATTCAATCTCCTGTTAAAAGCTGGAAAGTTTGATAATATTCTGTTCCTTGTCTTGGTGAACATTTTGTGGGAAAGTAATAATTTTGAAAAATTATGCCTTCAGTGCTCAGGTTTCTGGTATTATACACACCATTTTCAGGAAAAACTTGATTTCTGTTGATTCTTGTACACAATCTGCTGTGAAATCATGTATTTGAACTTGTTTGGAATGGTTATGGGCTCTATTTGTCTGGTTTGTTGTAAAATGTCTTATGTAAAGGAACTTTGTTGTATATGAATTTATATGCACAGAGATGCATGTACAGAGACATTCAGTTCGGCTTTGCTCCAGAATACAAGTGTATTTTTACTCTGTTCATATTAGTCAATCTCATTCCCCATGCCTCAGATAAGCATGCACTTGATCATTTGCATTCAACTATTTGATTTGTGTAGGAGCAGAGAAGCTAGAAGAGTGGGTGCCACTTTTTGGTGAAGGAAGTACATCACCCAAAATACGCATTGCTCGTCGTGTTACTGCAATGCCATTTGAAGGAACAAGAAAGAGACGCAGGGCTGCAGTTGTAGACGATCCTTGGTCTGTAGGTGATAGAGTTGATGCTTGGATTCAAGATAGGTATGCATTGAATGTTTATATTTGTGGTTCACATGACTGACATTGATAGATCATCCGAAACTCATTGGTTAAGTTCCTTATTGTAGTTTACAGCGTGTTATGTACTGGATGGTCCCTGTAATTAGGTTACATTTTGTTGGTGTATAGAAGCAAGTTTATCTATGTAGTCCTTATATGTTTTTTCTAAAGGATTCAGGATCTGCTCTTTGTTTGCAAATTATATCTGCTTTAGGATAGTATCAAACTATTATTAAACTATTATTAACTGTCTTTTCGGCTGAATTGGAGAGATTTCTGAGGACTGCAAACATAGTATGGCGATGTGATAGTACACCGTTCAATATGATAAGTCTAGGGAGGGAGAGTATGAATGATATACACACATATGTAAAGTAATAGTAGGCCTTTGTATACCTAGCCAAGATACATTATTGATCAACAAATTGATCTAATTCATACTTTAAAAGCCAGCTTATCTAAGTTATCTAATTATGAGATTGATAACTAGCACAATAAAAGTTATTAGACTGTTGTCTCTGCATAACTGCAAGAGCTATGAATTGTACGTTAATAATCCAGTTTCTTTTATTTATTATGTAAAAAAATATTAAAATCAATGGAAACTTAATATCTGCATGCTAGGCAACCTTAGCAATATAAATAAACTCTGCCATATAAAATGCTAAAACAGGACAGTGGGTCCTATAATGCCCTTTACTGTTTGTATGTGATCTATGTGTGCGGATTGTCTTCTAACAAGTGCAATAAACCTGGTTGAATAAGTTTTTTCTCTTTGGTTTGCCTAGGCAAGTTACTATTTCATTATTGTAGTGGAATATGACTTGTCCTCCTTAAAGATCATGAACTTTTTATTTTTGACATTATCTCCTCTGTTTAAGAATGTCCTTACCTGGCTGACCAAATTTTTTACTCTTGTACATTTATTTTTCAGCTGGTGGGAAGGGATTATTACTGAAAAGAGTATTAAAGATGAGACTATGTTTACTGTCCATTTTCCAGGTGTGTAACCAGAGATGCAATTTAATGATAATTAGAAACTGGAAATGCGACTCTATTGTTTGTTAACAGAGCTTGTCCACCTGAAATGAGTTTTCTGCTTCTTTGGTTGCAGTCCAAAATGAAACATCTGTAGTCAGAGCCTGGCATCTCAGGTCATCGCTTATATGGAAAGATGGGGAATGGATTGAATGGTCTAGCTTGAGAGAAACTGGTCATCCTACTCATGTGGTACTTGTTAATTTTGTCCTTCTTCTTTCCTTTCCACAGCCCTCCCACTATTATTTTCCCTGGATTTGCTTTAGACTTTTCCTTCCAGTTGCAGTGTATCTACAATTTGGCTTTTTCAGGGTGATACACCACAGGAGAAGCGACAAAGAGTACGAAGCCCTGCTGTGGAAGCCAAGGGAAAGGATAAGGTGCCAAAAATAGTTGATTCTCAGGAATCAGATAAACCTAATGAACCAAGGTTGCTGGATATTTCTGCCGATGAGAGAATATTCAACATTGGAAAGATCAATAGAGATAACAACAAACCAGATACATTGAGAATGACTCGGACTGGCCTGCAGAAAGAAGGATCACGAGTGGTTTTTGGAGTACCTAAGCCTGGAAAGAAAAGAAAATTCATGGAAGTAAGCAAGCATTATGTTTCAGATGGAAGTGGTAAGGTTAATGAACCAAACTATTCGGCTAAGTTCACTAGACCTATGAGACCTCAACCGTCGGGATCACGAGGATGGAAAAATACTTCTAAAGTTGAAGCAAATGAAAGGCAAGCTGCCATCCCCAAGCCCAAAGTTCTCAAGTCTGGAAAACCCCAATATGCTTCTGCTAGAACAATTTCTTCTCGAAAAGACAATTTATTGAGTGCACAGGTTTCTTCCACAGCGGAATGTCCTAGTGCAGATCATATTGCAAAGACCACAGATTCTTCGAGCCATGCTGAAAATACTTCAGAGAAGCATAACCTCGTGGACATGCAATCCTTTTCTGGCTCTGAGGGAGACGAGGGCCCAGTCTTGTTTTCTTCACTTTCTCTGCCCTCCAAGAAAATATCATCCAATGCTAAGCCTGAAAGGGTAAGTAAAGGAAAACTTGCCCCTGCGGGTGGAAAGTTGGGAAAAATTGAGGAGGACAAAGTTTTCAGTAGTCATACTTCAAAATCAGCAATTGATGTTGAGCCTCGGAGATCCAACCGCAGAATTCAACCAACATCAAGAGTAAGCGCTAAGATTTAGTATTTATAAGCCTATGACAAAATCAATTTTACTGGAATTCCTTGGTTTAAACCATTATTTACTTAGTAGATATGTTCATACTAATCTTATTCAACTCTTTGCTTGATTTACTCTTTTTACTTTGTTTCTGTTAAATATTGTTGAAAAGGTTGGCTGGTCAATCTTCCTATGAACTTCTGGATAACTTTTTTCTTATTCTTTTTGTCATTTAGGGAGTAATCACATAAAAGAGTTTTAACGTCTTTTAATTCAGACACTTGTTAGGTTTTTTATTGCCGCATTTGTGGTTGATGGTTTTGGTTCAATATTGAAAATGTACATGCATTTGGAGTGAGTGACCTGAAGACCTTATATTCTCGTTCACAGCTATTAGAAGGCCTACAAAGCTCATTGATGGTTTCAAAAATTCCTTCTGCTCCGCATGATAAAAGTCAGAAAAGTAGGATTGGTTCCAGAGGTATGATCTCAAATCTTTTTCTGTCTGCTATATATATTGTAGAGCTAAATCAATTGCATGTGCATGCCCTCAAACATGTATGAATCTAACTGCTCCATTACGGCAGGAAATAAGCATGATTGAAAAGGAGTTTGCTAAAAACGTGACATCCAAATTGAAAGAAATGAATCCTCGTTGGCTGGATGACCAAAGACAGCAGAGTAGCTTTTTATGTATATTTATATTATAGTAGTGGAGATAGCTAGCTAGCTAGGATTGAATGGAAGAAATTATCGCTTCCTCTGATGAGATGTAGCACTAGCAGATAGATGTTCATAGTCATATTTATATTTTTATCTATTGTAGCTTGCTTGTTCACCATTATGACTTGATCTCCTCTCCTCTCCCTTCCTCTCCTCTCTTTAGGCAGTTACTGTAACTGTTTGTTTGTATACTGAAACTCTTCTTTTAGTAGTTAATCTCTTAATGTACACCTTTTGGAATTATCATTTCAAGTTGAGTTACCTGAGAGCAGTTACCCTAACAATTAATAGTCTCTGGTTCAATGGAATCATGAATTCCCACTTGCATCGTACAGCCATTGATAATCATGAAACCCTTCAGGTAGATGGGGTTGGAGCACCTGTTCCGTCGCGGTGTTCCAAACTTCTAATCTTCTGTCACTTAATTTTTCCAATGTAAGGTGGTTTTAACGTGATATGGTAGGAACTAGTTAATGGAGCAGTATAAGTAGAGCAATCAAATCATCTTTAGTTTGAAGGTCAAAATGAATGGAAAGATTTTGTGTTAACAGTTGCAGTGCAACCTTGCAGTGATTGGATCACTTCAGAATCAGACACGTTTTGAATCAAACTACTCTGGACCTTTCCCACCCCTCATACTTTTAGGCCCTGTTTGGCAATCAGCTGATTGCATTAGTTGTTAGCTGATTCTATTAGCTGATAGCTGATTATATCAGCTGATTGTATTAGCTGTTTGTCATTTGATGTTTGGTAAAATTAACTTTTTAGTATTAGCTGTTTATGTGTAAAATGACTTATGAGGGCATGACTTAAAAAAATTATAAAGGTATGAATATTATATATCTTAGTATTTCGTTGAATATTCTTATAAGAATTTAAAATTTGGATATTAAATTTTACAAAAATTAAGCTTATAACTCTAATAAAAATATAGAACATATAATAATAATAATAATAATAATAATAATAGTAAGAACAACAACAACAAAATTCCTTATGATAATAATAAGTATTTTAACAATTTTAAATACAAAAATTATAA
>JANKYF010000001.1:39855872-39867561 GCA_029829435.1 Erythroxylum hondense
CTCCAAGCCTCATTTAGGTAAGCGAGATGCTGATATTGTTTCATGAATCCTCTCACTATTGTTTCTGCTTTACATAAACTTTCCATCACAGAGCCCCCAGTTTGATTGTTGCATGATGTTCCCTCAGTTCTCCTCCATTCTTTTTCTCTTCACTGCTTCTAAAAAGCTTCCAGATTTCCACTAATTTTGTGTACTTACTATTGTCATCTAATCTTCTACAAAAAAAAACTCCTCCACTAGTATACTCCTCATGAGTTTTCGTATACTCATTCCAGTCTTGTTGGCAATCAGTCTTTCCTCTCAAGAAGGGAGGATTCCCATATTTTCTAGGTAAGTTCTTCAAACTTCCTATTATTAGTTGTTCTGTACTAATAGTATTTACATTATCCCTTATTCGTGGACCTTAATTCCTGTAGTCTTATCCAAAGTAAAAATTTATTCCATGTATCTTCTTGTGTTCTCTTTGATTGTATGAATATTTTGGAGTTCTTTTCTTTCCAGATGTTATACAATAGTATACCCATTCGTCTTGTATTCAACTCTTTGTTCCTTTTATTCCTAAATTTCTAAGTTGAGATAACCTCAATTATTCCTTTCTAGCTTGATTGTATTTGTACTTGTATTCCAATTTTATTTGTATAAATGTTCTATAAGTTGCTTGAGAACCTACACTGGAAGAATAAGTGATCATGGTCCTCTGAAGATGATTCACATAGCACACATAGTTTGTCCATTGCTGGTACTTTGACTCTGTCCTTTGTTAGGAGCCTTTCTAACACTGCTAACCATAAGATGAAGGACTAAGTTGGAACAATTCCTTTGCTCCAAACTCTTTTACACCACCCATATGTAGTTTGTGGGGGGTGAAAGAATAGTTTTGTAAATGGTTGTGGAGAATTTATCTACATGATTCCATAAAATTTTGTCTTCCTTCTTAACATCTGGTATATAATTTGGCTAGTTGTTAGTAACGATGTCCTTTCCTCTCTCTGAGTGAAGGGGCCATATCCATATGTTTCTTTCAATGATCCAATTAACCTTAGTTCTAGTTGGAATCATAGTTTTTAATGTTATACACTCTCTGTTCAAGAACAGAAGGCTTATAGGATGCCAATTATCAAACCAAAAGGTAGTATGTCTCCCATTGCCTATCTTGTGTGTGATCATTGGTTGCATTTGACACCTTGACTTCATAATTTATTTAAATGTCCAGGAATATTTGGTGATATACTCTATTGATCAAATACTTCTATTTTCTATATAGTAGAAATTGATCCATTTCACCTATAGGTTCTCCTTTAATTTTTTTTGCATAGCTTCCACAAGTTTTTTGCCATTAGATCCTTGCATATATTCTTTATTGAAGTGATATCCAATCCCCTTCTTTCCTTTATTTGGCATACACTGCTCCAATTCACCTTTGAGATCTTCTTCAACTTATCCAGAGTTTTTACCACTCATTTGGGGATAGGTAATGAGAGCACTAGTATACATACATATTAGATAACACCTCTTATGCCAGAGTCAGTCTTCCTCCGTAAGATAAGAACTTGTTGCAACAAGATGAAACCTTCCTTTGGAAGGACTGAACTAATGGGTACAATCTGCTGAAGAGATTGGAACTCCAAGATATTTAAAAGGATCTAGTTTGATTTGAGTTCCCATTTTTTCAATGTATTACCTCACCTTCATCTTTGTACCTATTGACATAAAGCAACCACTTTTGTTAGAGTTAAAATAAAAATCTCCTGTGTTAGCAATATGTTGTCACTTATGCACCTTCCACTAATAAATGCACCTTGCCCTGATTTATGAATTTTTTCTTAGGGATAAGGCACAAATAGGTTTTGTTCATTTCCTTGAGCATCTTGCCCTCCCTAAAGAATTCCTTAACTGCATTGATTATCACTTGCCTAGTGTCTTCCTATGCAGCTTGAAAAAAAATCTAACATTAAATCCAATCGATAAATATTGTCTCCTTAATCCCTTCAATTGCAACATCCCTAATTAAAGCTTGATGCTGGTGCATCTGAACATAATCTTTAATTGAGCTTATTAGCTTTGTTAGAAAAGTATCTACCTTCTATATCAAGCCTTGAATGTCCCTAAAATATTCCACTGCTTTCTCTTTGATCACATTTACATCTTTTATGTTGTTCCCATCATTATCTTTAATTAAAACAATCCTGTTTTGATTCCTTCTATTATGGATTTCACTAAAAAAAATATTTAGAGCATTTGTCCCCCTCTTGTAGTTAAAGAACTCTTTCCTTCTATCTCAACTAATAATTGTATACACCAATTGCTTCCATATATTTCACCAACTAAGCTTGCACTCTTTCCTTCTTGATGGGGTTAATTGGATAAACTTCTAGATCTTCCCGAAATTTTTTAAGAACCTTCATAGCTTCATTCATATCGATCTTCATAGAGTCAGATATGTTCCTTTATATTCCTTTCAACTTTTCTTTAATAAATTGCAATTTTCTTATACATTGAATTGATGAGGTACCGGTAACTTCCTTCTGAATGTCTTGTCTTACTACCACAGTAAATTTTGGGTGATTGAGTAAGGAATTGAAAAATATAAATGGTGCCTTCCTTCCACACAACTCCATTCCTAGGCGTATTCCAATAGGAGAGTGATCAGAGAAGAGCGGACTATTAAAAGTTGCATAGCTCTCTAATAGTTTCTTTAACCATGCTCTGATAACCAAGGCTCTGTTCTGTTTCTTCTATAGGAATCCTTCCCTTAATTGTTTATTGTTCCAAGTGAATTGTGACCCAATGAACTTTAGGTCCAAAACTCCCAAGTTATGCTGATATTCTCTAAGTTTGACTATAGCCTACATCTTTGAACCTCCCGATTAGCTCTAAATATCACTGTGATGCTAATATATTTTTAAGATATGTTCAGAGTAAGATTATAATGGATGTATTGGTATGAGGGTGTCTTGCTCACCAAAGTAATAAACTTAGGATCAAAGGCTACCATAATCCTGCCATTAGTGTGGGCAAATCATTGCTGGTTATAGTCTAATTATTCTCTAAAAGCTAAATTCTATTCACCATGTTCTTCTGCTTTATTTTGGTCTCAATGAGGCCAACAAAATAAGGTCTATAAAGGGAGATATAGTCTCTTAAGATTCCTATCATTAGGGGAATTAAAACCTCTCACATTCCATACAAAATCGTCCTATCATTATGGCACCAACTTTTTTCCTCTTTGACTTCTTACTTGATTTGCTAGTGCCAGAAGTAGTCAAGTTACTTCCTTCTATTATCTTATTGTCCTTGTCCTCTATAATATTCACTGTTTCTTTCTCTTTTCTTTCAACCCATCTATAGTTTCCATGAAAGAGCTGGCCACCTTCACCTTATCACCTAGGAGGCCTTTAATTCCACTGGCCTCACCATAGATAATCTTATGAGTTCCTTTAGATCTTTCCTCTTCAACATCTATTAACTTTCTTTTCTCTTCTCTTCCTTCCTTCTCCTTCATCGTTACCTGACTGTTGCTTCCCTGATTATTAGACTCATTGTGATTCTCCTCATTTCCTTACATAGATTTTCCTTCAGTATGTATTTCATTACTTAAATATAAGTTGGCCTTTTTATCTCCATAGATTTATCTCCCACCTCATTCTTAGGTTTCCATACCTTCACTGTCCCTTTCTTGATTAGCTTCTAAGGGTAAGTCACCCAAATTTCATCCTCCATTAGTGTGCTACTCTCCCCATTTCTCATAATTTTCACCACCTCAGGTAGCTCCTTTTCCAGTCCAACCTCCAAACAAACTTTGGGAAAACCTATCTTCCTCACCACAACAGTATTCTTATCTAAACTCATAGGTCTATAACACTGGCTATATGGGTCTATCCTGTAGCTGACCAATACTTCAATGGTACTTTATACAAATTAGCCCATATTGGTAGAGTAACCAGTTTGTTTCTTTCAAGAGAAGCCCCCGGTCTCCATCTCTTAACTATCATAGGTGTACCATACATGTAACATCCCACTACCATAGGGTATATACCAGAACACCCTATGGATATTCCCGTACATAACTTATAATAATGGCATGTTAGAGCAAACACATATCCAACTTAATCATGGAATCATCTATTAGACATAAAAGTCATCAATTCTAAAACCAAACTGCATTCCTCATTTCATTTCTTAAAAACCAAATATACATTGTGATTTACAAAACCATATGAATATATACAATGTCAAAACCCTATACATAACACACTGCGTGAAAGAGGAATTATACAAAAACTACTAACTAATCCTTCAATCTAAGCTGACTGACCTTTGAGCCATTTCTTGACAAAAGTGCAAGAGTTAATCTTCTCGTAGAGTCTCCTTTTCACTAGTGTACTATCTCAGACTTGACCTGAAAAATCAACGTTGTAATTTTGGTGAGTTTTGCGAATTCAGTGATATAACCATCTTCAATGGTTCACCCAATTCATACTACATAACAAATCGTGTAAGCAGATAATTTCACATCTTTTCATTTAGAAAATTACACCACATATCATTTCCTTCACATACCCATTTTCATACAAAGACATCTCCACATTATAATTCGATCAGTTAAACACTCTCAATAAGTGTATATGCAATGTTCTTGTGACCCACTTTCAATTATTATGTTGTTGTAACTGAGTGCCTAAATTATCCCGTATCTATTGTAGATACCAGGCTCATTGATACTGTCCCTTACTCGTTGCGGATACACGGCTCATTGTACATATCGAGCCTTTGGCTCTTAACCACATTCTGGAGCTTTAAGCTCATTTTCGGTGACTACTCATGTCACAACTATCATTATCTGATCATGCATTAGTGTATGAAATGCATCACAATCATACTCAATCATTAATTGTTTCAAATATTCCCATTCACAGTCTCAATCATTCCTATTCATAGTCTCAATCATATAAATCATTCCCATTCATAATATGATTCCCATTCAAACATATTTACAATTCCATTCCCATTTATCATCGGACCTTAATCCGGCATTCAACAAACATGTTAAGTAACACATAATTTACCAAATTCACATTCAAGGAACACTTTAATATCACATTCATAAATCAGAATCTTCGGACCTTCATGTCCGGAATCAGTATAAACAATCCACATTAAGAACATAATTTCACCAAATTTCACATTCAAGGAACACTTCAATATCACATTCATAAATCAGAATCCTCAGATCTTCATGTTCGGAATCAGTATAAACAATCCACATTTAGAACATAATATATAATAGACAAATATTAAGTGAGACCGTCTAGGTTACTCACAATTCACTCCAGAAAGCTATTGCCTTGAAGTCCCGGCAATGTCTGGATGATGTTGCTCAATGTGCTCCTCTAAAACATATAAATCATATACATATCACTAATTTTGCACAATTAAACATGTACTCATTTATGCACATATATGTATTCATAATATGTACAATGCATGTTCATGACATTCCCGAGTTCTTATCATTATTCTTGTCACAATATTCATTCATATATCAATACTCAATTGATCACTCCAAATTTGTCTAAAAATATACTTTCGGGTCCACTTTGCATGATTATTATCATCAGGAAAGTGAAGTAATTTGATAACATTTCCTTATAGAAAATTGTTCTCCCATGTCTTAAGTTTCTAATAATATTAAGATCATACAATTTGATTTAGTATTCCAAAAGTTATGGTCAAAATACTACAACCTGAGTACATTTGAAATTTTAGCTAGTGCATGATCATGCACTCAAAATTGTACAATTCATATCTCTCAGTTCTAATATCCAAAAATTACAAAATTTATACCAATTGAAAGCTAAGACAAGAAGTTACAACTTTTGTGAATACAACTTTGTCTGAATCCTACATCAATACAGTTTATTTGATAACAACAGGACATGATTTTTGTCACAGGTAGTGCTACAGCCTAAGCCAAAACTCAATTTCAAGCTAAATTTCAAGACCCTTAAGGACAGAATTCAAATTCAATTTCTTATTAGAAATTGTATCCAAATGTCTTTATTTCAATTCAAATCAAGAATAATCTTATTTGGAATCCTACAGATCAAAATATAGTCAAAATAACGAAGCATAATCAGTGAAATCATTCCGGTTAACAATATTCCAGCACACTCACCATTTTCATCCTAAATTTATCTCTTAATCTTTTCCGAATGGATTCAGATGTTCATAAATTTTGGTGAAGATGAAGAACAATGTGTTATGAGTCTACTGGTTTAAGTCTCATGTCATTTGGATGTCAGGAGAAGAAGTTATAACAAAAAGAACAAAGGATGTTCAGAGAAAACACTACAACTAACATATTCTAGCAATTCTTCTTAACCAATATCACATGCAATTCAGTCCAATTAAAGTATCATTCTCATACCATTTAACATGTCTTAAAGCTCAGATTGTTACCTATTAGATTTCCAATTGAACACAAAACTTCATATTAAGCCAAGTCCCCAATCATGCAAGATCAATCACGAACTTTAGGTGAAAATAGATTGTGAACAGCAATATGAAGACCACTTTCAGCTGGTTCTTAACTATTTTATGAAGGGTAAAACATGAATTTTTGTATAGTAATTGGACAGATGCATGTAACACCCCACTCCCACCAGGCACGTACCCGACATCTATGGGTGATATCCGAGTCCGTACCCCGCGAGGGTGGTGTGCTAGAACACTCAATCAGTCAAAACTCAGTAAAAATGTTTTTTGACAACAACATACACACATTTTTTTTGGAAGTCCATAATCTGCTCGGGCCCACTTTATTAGTAAACTTTTTCAATCATAACAAAACAATCAACAGAATTTTCAATAGCCATTTGGGCCCTTTCACAAAAACAAAACATGTTAGTCATAAAGTCTTTACATTACAACATAAATACATTTGTATACACATTGTGCAAAAATTTCTGAAGACATTATTTGATACAAAAATTTCAGAATATATATACAATTCAATATGAAAATAAAGAAGTACAATGTAGACGTGAACCAATCCCAACCTTTATCCCTCACTTGCATGCAGTAGGTATACTCCCGTTGCCTAACGGGGTATTCTTCTAATCCTGAAAAATATTTGCAAATTTTGGCTGAGTTTTGCAAACTCAATGAATGACCATCATTGATGGCTCACCTAGTTACATAACACATAATTCACATTCACATCATTTCACATTTCACATTCAATGCAATTTAATCATTCATATTATGCATATGCAGTGCACATGAGACCCATTTTTTATTTGTTACTTTGTTGTAACCGAGTGCCTAAACTGTTATGTATCCATTGGATACCGGGCTCATTACTAATTGTCCCTTATCCGATGAGGATACAGGGCTCATTTTACATAGTGAGCCTTAGGCTCTTAATCACTTTGTGAGCTCGAGGCTCTTTTTCACACTTTGAGCTTTAAGCTCTGATCGGTAGCTCCTCAGGTCATAACTGCCATTATGTTTCACGCATTCGTGAAATGGAATGCATCAATTACATTTGCATAATCTCATTCACTCAGGTTCATATATCATCGGACCTTAGTCCGACATTCAACATTAAAGTTGAGAATCACTCTTTCATTCATATGCAAATGCTCTTTCAAATGCATTTATCATCGGACCGTGGTTTGGCATTTAACAGTCGAATTATGCACACTTATTTCAAATCTCATTCACATACAAGTAGCACTTCAATATCTCATCCACATTCCACAATCATCGGACCTTCTGTTTGGAATTCATCACAATCAATCACATTCATATTAGCATTCAGTATTCAATCAATACAAAAATTCAAACAAAACAAACAATGAAATGAGACCATTTAGGTCTACTCACAGTACGCTCTAGATTAGCATTCGCTTCCAAATTCTAGAAGCCTGAATGCGAACATTTAACCTGCCCAACCTATTTATGCAAGACACACGTTGCACACACATTAATAATGGCATAATAATAAGCATTTATTCATGCACAACTGTGTATATGGACTATGTACAATCCATGCTCGATGACAATCCTAGTACTTTACCCACTTCATAACTTAATCACTTATCATTTCTTTGAATCACAACCTCAATCCTTTGGTACTTTGATAACAATAACTCATCCACAAATTTTCCCATATACAACCGTATGTGACTAGTGAAAAGGAAAATAGAGTATATATATATACCACTATCAACTTTCTGCTTAAAACTCATTATTTCCTCTTCATTCCTATTTCATCTCAGCTCACAAATCACAACCAAATAAAAAATATATCATTTTTCATAATCATCAAAACCAGAAACACTCACGCATATTCATCACGTTTTCTGCATTTCTTCACTTTCATTTTTCTGCATTTTCAACTTTTGCATTAACTTCATTTCTTCCTCTAACTATTACTTTAATCGTTATCTCTCATCTCCAGACATCACCATACACCTATCTCTTAACTTTAAATTCATTTTTAATCATCTCTGAAAACACTCCAAAACTTACGTATATACATATATGTACAGTAAAAACATCAACATAACAGAGCATTTACATATTCATTTCTCCAAATTTTTTTGCATTAATCTCCTACCCATTTTAGTTGATCTTTCAACTTCAAAAGTCATTTCTACAACCTCTTATAACATTTTGATAATAAAATCTGAAAAAAAATCAACATGCACGGTACACTCAAAATCTCCTCACTCATTTTCTAGCAAATATGAATATCACATTTTTAACCATTTTACAGTGAGCTCACGATGCATGCTTCAGTTCATACAAAAATACATAATAATAAGCTTACTTGTTTGAAGCTCTAACATCCATAAAAAATTGCATAACCCTAATCCCTCATGCAACCACGTACATCAACTTGAAAGTTGGCAGGGGAGTTCGGTTTTTCTTGGGATAGAAGAAAGAAATAACAAAGAGAAAGTGGTAGTGGGTAAAGAAAACAAGATTTTTCTCTGTTGGAGATTTAATGAAAAACTCCGTGTTGAAGATAAACTGGAGAAAGAAACTTTGAAAGAGATAAAGACAAGTACAGTAACTTGTCTTTCAAAGTTAATAAAGCTTAGCTTTAAAGCTTTGACACCTGTCCATTTCTTAACCAGTTATCCACTTCCCTTTATTAAAACTCACTTAAGTATGATTTATACTTAAGTTTATGACTTAACAAAATCATTGAAATCGCAAGTCATAACCCATTAAATCACTTCTAGATTTTTCCATGAAAACATCATTTCGGGTCAACTTTGCATGTTCTTTCTGACCCCGATACTGAAGTCATTTTACAACACTTTCTTCTAGAAACATGTTCCCCTATGTCTTATGTTTCCATTGACACCAAAATCATCCAATTTGGTTCAGTGATTTGAAAGATATACTTCAAAAACAATTTGACTGCTCTTGTCCAAAACAGAATATTATGCACAACTTCTATCCAAAATTTAAACATCTTAGAGACTGGTTCAAAATTTAACTTCTTCAGATGATTTGTATCTTTATGTCTCTATTTTACTTGAAATTAAAAACCATCTTATTTGGAATTCTAAAGATCCATATAATTAAAACACCAAAGTATGTTTAATAAAACAATACAAGTTCACTATTCCAACCAATTCCCTCACTTTCATTCCATCAATCTTTTTCAAATCAATTAAGAATGCTATCATTTTTTTTTATAGGTAGAAAAATGTCTTATGAATCTAATGATTCAATAATAGATGTCTAGAGAAGAAGTTATGTTCAAAAGAGTGAAGGATATTAACATTAGTCCACTTCAGCAAGCATTCAATGTCGCGATCGTGTTTAGATTCAAGTTGGATCAGAAAAGTCACGATCGTGCTTTTTGTGGACTTCTCCAAAAAGTCACGATCATGCATAAGCACGATCATGCAACCCCTTTTTTTCTTCTCCAAATTCAAGTACTACAGAGTCTCTTCTTCTCCAAAATAAACCTTCAGGTCAAACTTTCATGGCAATTTTGACAAGGAAAATGAAGTATTTAGGCAAAACATTCTTCTAAAAAATTGTTCCTTTATATCTTAAGTTTCAAATGAAATCAATTTCATGAAATTTGGTTTGATATTCTGCAAGTTATGCTAAAAACACTACAGACTATTTCAAACCACGACATAATCCAAAAACTCAACTTCGAGCTAAATGTTGAAACTCATAGAGACAGAATTCAATTTTGATTCCTTGATGACAAATATAGTCATACATCTCTAGTTTAATGTGAACTTAAAACCATCCCATTTGGATATCTATAGACCAAGATATGGAAAAAAATACAGATGTATGTTTAGTAGAAACACTGCATCTGTACATGTTTAGCACACTTCAACATCATTTTCATCTCGATTCATCTCTTTTGCTTACTCTATCACTTCTAGCTTATTTCCTCAATATTTCCTCTTCATTCCTAATTCATACACTCAATCTTTCTGTACCCATTACAACTTCTAAACATATCAAATGCAAACTTATATAATAATTGTTCAAAAATGAAACTTCTCATAAGCTTTCTCTCACTAATGTGTTTTCATCTTTCTCTCACTACTCTGTTTTCATAAATCTTGTTTTCAACTTCATCATTTTCAACAACACTCACATTATATCGTACACTTTTCATTTTAATCACCAAAAACTTTTCCTTAATTGTAAACTCATTTAACATCACTTATTCACGTCCACCTCTGTTAACACTTTTTTTTTATGCATGTACAGTACACGTCAAAACACAAAGCAACATAAATGGCCCATATTTTTCTGCAATTTGCTAATTCACTAATCTTTCATCTAAGCCATTCTTTAAGTTATATTCACCGAAACTTAACTGCCATACTTCTCATGTAGTGGACAGCCCTCGACATTAAGCTTACAAAGTCGGCACGACGGTGCATTTTCATTATAAATCCAAAAATCACCGTCGTGCATAACATTTTCACTTTGACTTCCAAAAGTCACCGTCGTGCTTATGCACGACGATGCATTTCTTCTTTTTCATTTTTATCGAATCTCATACATCAAATCTCCATAACTTTTGATTCAGAATTTCAAAAATTGTAAACTTTATATCAATGGAAAGCTAAAAGAAAGATCTACAACTTTCATAAAGATAATTTTGTCAAAATCAGCCTAGATTAATATCGTTTAATCCAGGAAGTATCATATTAGTGTTGACCTTTGTAGCTTCTCTTCTGCATTTAACTATCGTAAATTTCTCTAAATCACAATCCAAAAAATCATTTAATACCATGATAAACAATTATAAATTCTTAAATCCACCATCTAAAATTATCTTATTACTGTAACCATAGTTTTCAACATATTCCATTACAATATAACTGTACCAGGAATGTCAATGAGTGCATGTATAATTATTTCCATGTATACAGAAATTCAAATTCAAAAGCATGTATGCTAACATTATGCATGAGCATGAGATTTAACTCTCTCATTGCTACTTTCCCCATTACAGAAGTCTTTGGTTCTAACCCTTAATATGGGGACGGGACGTTACAATTACAATGAAAACTTAGAATTAGCTCCCAAATCTATTTGGAGTCATTAAAATCATTATTTTTCAATGTTAGGTTTAGGTAAGGTTAACTTTTTCTATTAAACTTCCAATTTTCATGCCTTTTTAAGT
>JANKYF010000001.1:39891289-39901922 GCA_029829435.1 Erythroxylum hondense
AAACTAACATAAATTTAATTTGACATAAAAATATAAAGACTTTTGTGTATCTAATGATTATATTATATTATCAATTATTAATTCAGGTATTTTTTTGCTTAAGTAATATGGCCATCAATGCAGCTATCAACTGCCATTTTTAGGTTCATCTTCTTTCCATTGGAAATATTATATTTGTTATGATGCTTATGACTAGGAACTGAAGTAAGCTTCTAATTTCTTTTTATGTATACTTTGGAGGGAAGACCATATAGATGACAATAAGGATTATAATTAAGAACTTCAACTAACTAAATGAGCATAGCAGGAGTTAAAGAAGTACATCGTGCAAATGGAGAGCTCTGAAAACCCTCCTGTTTCTTTGGAAGAGAGGGATCTTCTGCGGCGAAACAATAAAAAAGTCAAGATCGATGGTGGCGTTTCTGATGAGATGGAGCAGGATAATTCTGTTGTCCCTGAAACTCCTTTGGAACCTTCGCGCAGAAAGGTTTCTTTTAAGGATGTGTTGAATCGTGATGCTGATATGCCTGATTTGCCGGCCTCTACTGAGGTTTTCTTTGATGATGCTTCGGATGATGATTCAGATGGTGATGTTGATAACGATGAGGTAAATTGCCCTACTATCCGATTGTCCAGAGAGGAAAAGTTACTACTGAGACAGCCCTGGAGGCATGCCTTGATTCTCAAGGTTTTAGGGAGTTCGGTTGGCTTTGCCTTTCTGCAACCCAAACTGAGACAATTATGGGAGCTTCCTAATCCCTTTGAAATGATTGATTTAGCCAATGGTTATTTCTTAATTCGTTTTCGTTCTAAGAATGATTATGATCATGTGCTCACGGCTGGCCCGTGGATTGTTGTTGGACACTATGTTACTTTGCAGAAGTGGAGACCGAATTTTGATCCGGTTTCAGATGTCATTGATCATGCGGTGGTGTGGGTTAGGGTTCCTAATCTTCCTATTGAATTATATACGGAAGTGTTTTTATGGAGACTTGCCAAGAAGATAGGTGTTCCGATTAGGATTGATGAAACCACTTTGGGTGCAATGAGGGGCAAATATGCCAGGATTTGTGTCGAAGTGGATTTTGCTAAACCTTTATTATCCAAATTTCGTTACAGAAGGAAGATCCGTAGATTGGAGTATGAAGGTTTGGATATGATTTGCTTCCAATGTGGTAGATATGGTCACAGGAAGGAAGCATGCCCTTCTATCATTTCAGATGTTAAAAACCTTGGTCCTGGTAACAATGGAGAGGTTGGTCCAGGGGGATCACAACCGCATGTGGTGGTTGACGAGGTTGCGTCGGCGGAGGTCCTAGAAAATTTTGGGCCGTGGATGGTGGCGAAGAGACCGGGTAGGAGACAATCACGCAAATCGAATCCTAATCACCAACGTATCTTGGGGGATAAGACTATCAATTCGGTTGTCCATAAGACTCCTGTTGTTTCCAAATTAGTGGATAATTCAAATAAGTTTGCTACTTTATTGGAGGAGGACACTGAGGGTAATATTCAAGCTTTTGAGGGGCAGGAAAATATTGATCCTAATAGGGACCCAGTTGTTTCCACGGGGAAGACAAACACAAAAGGCAAGGGACTTGAGGGTCCCAAGTTCACTCCTAATAAGCCTTCTAAACCGGGTCAACAGGTTTCCGGTCGTACTAATATAAGGTTAGACCATAATGGGTCTAGTTCAGAGGCACGTGTGTCGATTCCTCCCTTTCAACCCCATATTTCTACTCCAACTGAGAACAGGATCATGAATAGCCCGGTCCTCCATGCCAATAACTCTTCTTCACCAATTTTGCCTCCTCCGGGGTTTATAAAATCTTCTCAGGCGGCAGCTATGGGTGCCCATACTTTGGTCCGAGGTGGCACTAATATGGTGAATCCTGAGACTACTATTCTTTCTGATGATTTGGTCTGGAGATAATCGCCGGTTTGATCCTCTAGCTCAAAATCATTCTTCTAAGATGGAAGGGGTTGAGTTTGATTCTTCTATGGCAGCTGAAGTTAGTCAGCAATTTTTAAGGCAAGATGGGGTTCAAGAGATTCCTCCTTATGGCCAGTGATGGCTTGCTTCCTTTCTTCATTATTATCTTTTTTATGTCGATTTTAATGTGGAATGTTCAAGGTATTGCCTCTAGGAAGCGTCAACGTGCTCTCAGTTCTCTTTGTAGACAAAGGCGTCCTCTGATCTTGGTGATTGTTGAGCCGAGGATTGCTGGGGTACGTGCTGATTCTATTTGTACTTCTTTGGGTTTTGATTATTGGGTTCGGGTAGAGGCCGTTGGTTTTAGCGGTGGAATTTGGGTTTTTTGGATGAATCCTATTGGCAATGTTTCTGTGCTCTGCTCTACTTCTCAGTTTATGCATTGTCAGGTTTCTGATAATCGGAATAGAGTTTGGTTGTTTACTGCTATCTACGCAAGTCCTACAGATAGATGGAGAAATAAATTCTTTGATGCTTTATCTCTTGTTGGTGTTCATTCACATCTGCCCTGGCTCCTCATTGGTGATTTTAACACTTTTCTGATTCCAGATGAAACCACTAGCATTGATGCCTCTATTTCTGCTCGTTGTTTGAAATTTCGTTCTTGGATTAATTCTCTAGAGCTTTTTGATATGGGGTTTTCTGGCTCTCTCTTCACGTGGTCTAAAGGAAGAACTGAAGGGACATTTCAAGCAGCCAGGTTAGATAGAGCTCTCTCTAATTTATCTTGGCTCCAACTTTTCCCGGCTGCTGGTGTTTTACATTTGGATCGTTATGTCTCAGACCATTCCCTATTCTGGTTTCTTTTGATATTTCTAGTATGAATGGTGGTTCTAGAAATTTTCATTTCCAGAATGCTTGGACTTCGCATGATAATTATCTTCCTTTTCTTAAGGATAATTGGCCAGTTGATGGGAATTTTGCTCAAAGGCTGCATAACTTACCTGCTATTCTTTCTTCTTGGGCTCATAATGTTTTTGGTAATATCTATCAGAAAAAGAGAAGACTGCAGGCACGGTTAAATGGCATTCATAAACAGATTAATAAGTATAATTACAGGGCTCTCTGTAAGCTAGAAATCAAGTTACGTGTTGAACTTGAGACTGTTCTTGACCAGGAGGAACTCTTGTGGCAACAAAAATCACGTGAAAGTTGGATTCTTGAGGGTGATCGTAATACTTCTTTTTTTCATGCTGTTGCGGTGGTGAAAGGGTCAAAAGCTCCTATCTTGGCTCTTAAATCTGATCAGGATGTATGGATTACTGATCAGGTTGTTCTTAAAAAAATGGCTATGAACTTTTTTCATCAACTTTATTCTGTTGATTCGGATAATTTGATACCTTTGTTGACTTTTTCTTCTTATCCGGCTTTGACTGAGGATTTGAAGAATCATCTTTTTTGTCCTTTCTCTAAAGAGGAAGTTGTGTCCGCTGTCTTCCAGATGGCACCTAATAAAGCACCAGGTCCAGATGGGTTTCATGCATCCTTTTATCAAAAGTCTTGGGCGGTTATTGGTGATTCTGTGACTGATTTTGCTCTTGACTTCCTTAATGGGGGGATTCTTCCTAATGGGGTTTGTGAGACTGTTATTACATTGCTTCCTAAGGTCTCTGCACCTGAACATCTTCGCCAGTTTCGCCCCATCAGCTTATGCAACGTCAGTTTTAAGATTTTGACTAAAGTCCTGACTAATCGGTTGCGTCAAGCTTTTCCTCATTTGATTGATCCTGTTCAGTGTAGTTTTGTCCCTGGTAGGCAATTGCATGATAATGTGATTATTTTTGAAGAAATGGTTCATTTAATGCATAACAAGACAGGTAATGTGGGGTTGATGGCTGTTAAAATTGATATGGAGAAGGCCTTTGATCGTATCAGCTGGGGCTTTATTGATGACTGTCTTAGGTTGGCTGGTTTTACTGATCACTGGAGAATCTTAGTGTCCTCTTGCCTTTCTTCTTGCATGATGAAAGTTTTATGGAATGGTTCAACAACAGCTAGTTTTAAACCTGGTAGGGGGGTTCGCCAGGGTGATCCGATTTCTCCATATCTTTTTGTTTTGGCAATGGAGAGACTGGGGCATGTTATCAAGGATTTGGTGGCGATTGGTTCTTGGAAGCCTGTCCGAGTTTCTAGCACTGGGCCCTCCCTTACACACCTTTTCTTTGCCGATGATTTGGTTCTCTTTATGGAAGCTTCTATTGATCAAGTCACTGTTTTAAAGCATTGCCTTGAGTTATTTTGCCAATCTTCAGGTGAGAAAGTCAACTTCTTGAAGTCTTCGGTAATGTTTTCTAAAAATGTGGGCAGTGAATTACGAAGCCAGTTATGTTCGGCTTTGGGGATACCTGAATCAGATGGTTTGGGTAAATATCTAGGAGTTCCCGTTATTCAAGGACGGAATTCTCGCTATCATTATGAACCTATCTTGGCTTCCATTGATACCCATTTGGCTGGTTGGAAGAAAAATACTCTCAGCTTTGCTGGTAGGTTAACTTTAGTGAAATCTGTGCTTTCTACCATTGCTAATCATTCTATGCAAGTGCTATATTTTCCTCGATCTGTCTGTGATTCTATTGATAAGAAGATTAGAGATTTTTTATGGGGTAGAGGTGTTCATATTGTTAATTGGGCGGTTGTTACTCAGCCTCAATGTATTAGTGGGTTAGGTGTTAAATCAACCCGCATTATGAATGATTCTTTTCTTGCCAAGTTAGGTTGGAGGTTGCTTCAGAAGCCAAAATCCTTATGGTGCCAAGTCATTATTCACAAATATATGAGAGGCTATTCTGAGATTAGCTGTATGGTGGATAAACCTGGTTCTTCTTGTATTTGGAAAGGGATGGTTAAAGGTGCTGCTCTACTTAAAATGGGATGTGGCAAATCTGTTTGTAACGGATTGTCCACTTCTTTTTGGAAGGATAAGTGGCTGGGTAATTTTGCTTTAATTGACTTGCCTCTCATGGATGGTTTTTATATTGACAGAAATATGCCTGTGGCCTCTTTTTGGGAGCATGTTGATTGGAAATGGGCTGAACTAACATCTCTTCTTCCTCCAGCTATTTGTCAGCAACTTGCTTCTATATCTCTTGTAGATGATCCGTTGCAGAGTGATGGGATAATCTGGGAGCCTTCTTCTGATGGAATTTTTACTGTTTCTTCTGCTTATCAATTTGCTTCAGGGCATAATTTTGATCAAGTTGATCCTGTTTGGAAAATTATATGGCGTCTGCATGTTAGCCAACGAATTCGGGTCTTTTTATGGTCCTTTCAGCAGCAAAGGCTTATGACTAATGTGGAGAGGTGTAAACGTAAGTTTACTGATTCTGCCGCCTGTGCTTTTTGTGGGGAGACTGAGACTATTGAGCATCTCTTTCGTGATTGCCAAGAGGTTAGTTCCTTGTGGCTCTCTTTATTTTCTTACGCAGATTTTCAGAAATTTAAAGAGATGCCTGCTTCCTCTTGGCTCCATCATCTGTGTGATTTTGAATTTCTACTTTTTATGGACTTTCCTCCTGAGGAGGTGTTCTCTACTCTCCTGTGGTTATTATGGAAAGAGAGAAACGACCGGATTTTTAATGGTCATAATGATCCTATGGCTGGCTTTTTGCTTCGGTTACATGCTTCTTTGAAGTATAATCAGCAAGCGTGGAGTTTGAAGTCTGTTGTCAAGAATAGTTCAGGTCATCTGGTGTTGAATATTTCCTGGACTCATCCTCGTTATGACTATTTTAAGCTTAATGTTGATGGTTCATCTAAGGGGAACCCCGGTTTAGCTGGCTGTGGTGGTGTAGTTCGTGATTTTACAGGTAACTGGGTATGTGGTTTTGCTACACACTTGGGTGTTTGCACTTCTATGGTTGCAGAGCTTAATGGTCTTCTGGAAGGCCTTAATTGTGCTTGGGATTCCGGATGCAGGAGACTCATTGTTGAGATGGATTCGTTGAGTTGTGTTCAATTGATACGTGGTTCTCTTGTTAATCTTCGTCTTGCTGGTTTATTATCCAAGATAAGGGCTATGCTGCAGCGAGAATGGGTGGTTCAGGTGACTCATGTTTATAGAGAAGCAAATAGACTAGCTGATTTACTTGCTAATATAGCAGTCCTCTCTTCTACAAGGCGCAGCACTTGGTGGTCTCCTCCGGCCGCAGTGCTTTCGATTCTCATTCAGGATAGACAGGAAGTGGCTTGGCCACGGTTTGTTCGTGCCTGATTGTTCTCTGGGTATCCCCTCCTTCGTATAAAAAAAAAATAAATAAAGAGAAAACAGGAGACGACCATTTCTCAACATGTGGGGCCAGCCGCCCAATTCTCTGGAAAGTTCAGTGGCAATAACGAAATTAGAGTCTTTCTTATGTCTAATTCTCTATATAGTTCCCCAAACCCTAGTCATACGAGGGGGACGGGATAAATCAACGGTGGAACTTCAAGAAACCTCTTCTTCAAAATCGTCAATAACCCGTTGAAACCCTAGTTCCCTAATTTCTTATTGCAAGCAGCCATGTCTCATTTCGGGAGGTCAGGCCCTCCGGATATCACCGATACATACTCTCTTCTCGTCCTGAACATCACTTTCCGTAAGCACACCTCTCTCTCATACTCTGTGTGTAGGTTTCTGCGATTACATGTGTAAATGTGCTTGTAAACACACGTATTTATGGATTGGGTTTGCTGACTGTGAATTATGATGTCTTTGGTAACAATTTTTGCTTAGGTACGACCGCTGATGATCTGTTTCCGCTTTTTGACAAGTACGGGAAGGTTGTCGACATTTTCATCCCTAGAGATCGAAGGTTCTTATTCCTTCTGTGTACCCTTTCTTGTCTTTGTGAAGATTTTGTGCTTTTATTGACTTTGTCACTGCTTTAAGAGTGTTGGAACTAAGTACTTATAAGACATGATACAAGGTGTTTTTGAAACGATAAAGTAATGGGTATTTGGTTTCAACTTATTGTTGGTTGGATTAGAAATGAAATCATTAATGCTCTTTTGAACCTTTTCCCACAAATTCAAGTTCCGGTCATTGTGGTTGTTGAAGTGGTATAACAATTAAATACAAGATTGTTATCTTCTTCTAGTGTTGGTCACTAAGTGGGAGATATGAATGGTGATAAGTTGGTCAAGGTATGCGTTTTCAGAGTGAGGGTTAACATATTTTCATTAAATAACATGTGACATTGGCCCCTTGAAGTTTGATGTGTCTGAGTTCCTTGTAGTGCATACTAAAATGATTTTGGGTTCATTTTATTTCTTAGGACTGGCGACTCTCGGGGGTTTGCCTTTGTACGCTACAAGTATGCAGATGAGGCACAAAAGGCTGTTGAGAGGCTAGATGGTATGATATTTTCCTCACATTTGAATGGTATTTGCATTCCTATGGTGTCAGCTGCTAATATGTGAATGTTTTCTTCAGGCCGTGTAGTGGATGGCCGGGAAATAACAGTCCAATTTGCCAAGTATGGACCAAATGCTGAGAGGATGTAAGTTTGAAGATTGTGCTTAATTATTTAGAGCTTGTGACAGGCTGTGTTCTTATGCAGTCCCAATAAAGGTTTTTACTAAGTTGTGATAATTTAATTTTTCTCAGTCATAAAGGTAGGATCATGGAGCCGGTACCAAGATCAAGGTACAAATCTAGAAGTCGCAGTCCTAGAAGGAGGTATGCATATTTTATTTTGTATTGGTAGTTCTGCCAGTTGTTTATTTCTTTTTTTTTTTCCTGGGGGGGGAGGAACATAGTTGGTACTTGGTAGTTTGAAGAAGGATGTAACTTTCACCATTCTATGTAATTTTTCAGAAGAAATTCTTATCACTTTAGTTTGTGTGGGTTGGCCAGTTTGTCTGATGCATAGATGCTGACCACTTTGTGCCTTTTGTATATAATTCTTTTAAAGTGCTTGCCGCTAATGTGAAGTCAGAGTATTGGATTTTGGGTAGAATACTGTTGTGCCTTATTGTGTTGGTTGGTTTTGTTCATTCCTGTCCTTGGAGACATTAATTTGTTCTCCCTATTTCTTAAAAAAATTAAGGTTATTTTTCATTTAACTTGTCAAAATTATTTGCCTTTTTATTTCCAGGATTCTTGAGTTGTTCTCTGGAAAAAAAACCTTTGTTTTTTTTTTCAGCTTAACAAAAAGTATCAACAGATATATAGTTTGCCATTATCCGCTTGTTCCTTTATGTGCTTTGTAATTGCATATGCTGTTGCTAGGCATCGGGATGATCACCACAGAGATAGGGACTACAGGAAGCGGAGTCGCAGCAGAAGTGTTGAGAGGTATGAGCGTGAGAGATATCGTGGGAGGGATAGAGACTCACGTCGGCGGAGTAGGACTTACAGTGTAAGTCCCGAATACTCCAAAGACCGTGGCAGAGGCCGTTATGATGATGAGAGGCGGAGCCGCAGTCGATCTGTTGATAGGTATGGTAGTTTGTGAATAAATCATGTCATGTTGATTTATTTTGGACTTAAATTTTTGTATCAAGATGTTCTCTTTTGGTATCGACTCTTTCATTTTGTTGTAACTTTCATTATGGCTTTTGTTCTTGCTTTGGTATTGAAGTGCCTCCCCTGTTCGGCGTAGCCCTAGTCCACGCCGGAGTCCTTCCCCAGCCAAGGATTCTCCTTTAAGGGGTGAAAGTCCAGGTAGACGCAGCCGTGATGGACGGTCCCCAACTCCTCGAAGTGCTTCTCCACAAGGTCGGCGCGCAGCATCATATAGCCAATCCCCGCGAAATTCAGATGTTGATGTAAGTAGTATCCCCAAGACTTGCACTCCTACATCATGAACCAGTTGCTTATCTGCATACTTGTTAATTTTGTAGGCCTAAAATCAAGGTTTTATGGGGGTATCAGAAGGCATGACTAGAGCGTGGCCATGTTGCTTTCTTGGATTTTGATCAGCATAGGCATGTCCTTCAGAATTTAAGCACTAGTTTGGTAGGACTGGAATTTGTTGGTCTTAAACATAATATTTGAACTTTATGCATGTTTGTGTAGATTGGACTGCCGTCTAAGGACTTTGTTGATCACATTTTCCTTAAAAGATTTTGAGATTGTAACCTGCATTTGGCTAAATTTACCTTTTCCTTTCATATTGTTTGGTTCTCCATTTCTTAACTTGCATTGTCATCAATGAGGTTTATGGTATGCTGTCCCTGATTATAATGAAATGATTTATTGGGTTTTATAGCTGTGCTCCTGAAAAGATTGGCATGGGGCAGATGGCCAAGATGTTGATATTGTTGATTTTGTAGCTGTCAATGCTGTTTGTAAATTGTAGATCCATGATGGTGGTTTAGATCTGATCGTGATTATGATTTATCTAAATTAGCTGACTATTGGTAAGAAAAAAGTCAACTCTTGATTTCTGAAACACTTTTGAGATTCAGGTGTCTGGTATTTGACTTGATTATCTTCTGGCAATTGTTTACTTTGAAGATATTGATCCTCAAAAGGGATTGTAGTTGCTGTTTGGTATTAAGATGGAGATGAGGTGAATGAGTTTTATCCCGTAGCTGATGCTGTGCATGAAGTGGACCTGTTACACAATGGTTGTCATGCTGATAGTTTAGATGATGCATAATATCCTGTTTCTGAATTTCGCACCTGCAGTGTTCAGTGGGTAAAAGGTTCCTTTAAATAATTAATTTGGGCCATTGATTAAACTGCTCAACACATGAAGTTTGATTTATGTTGCTTAAATGTAGTGGGTAGCATTACAAGGTCGTGATTGTGGCTGTAAGGCGGTAGCCGATACCTGTTGTTTGTATGATTCATGGGTTCGTGGTTAACTTGTGCAAAGTTCTAGTGAATAATCACCTGTGGCTGGCTGTTGCTGCCTTTCTTGATGGGTTCAGGTTGGTCGTTGTACCGACCAACAAACTTGATACTGACGATAGCTGCCAAGCAGTGTTGCTGGCTTGCAGTCAAATTTCCAAGAGGTGCACATTGAGTTGCATGATTACAATATGGATTGATGTATGCCCTTTTTTTTTTTTTGGTTTTCATCCTAATGGTGTGCTGCTTAGCGACTTGTGAATATTTCATGCATCGTACTCTTTCCGGTCAGGTATCAACTCTTGATATTATGCTCCAGTCTGTCATTTTCTTGATATTGATCTATGAAAGTGAACTGCATTTGAGTCCCATCTTGTGGTGGGTACAGTATATAAACTGATATAAGTCAGGTTCAGTCAGCTGAAAAATCTGAAGTGGCTAGGTGTTTGTTGTCTGGCAGCTGTTTGTTGAAATTCCTAGCAGGGAAGCAAGGTCTAAAAGTCCGCCTATTGGCTTTGCCTTTGTGGGGTATGTATTGTATTGTATGTGTGTCTAAACACCTATTAGCTACTTACCATATAGATAATGCATTTTTGGTGGTAGTAATTATAGGAAAAAAAGAAACTATTTTATTTTATTTTATTTTACATTATTTGCAAGTTCTCTAATACTGGAAATGACTATAGTTTCTCTTAATTATTAGACAACTAGTGTTGAATATGTTTTGCTTTTGTTGGTTTACATTAAACAAAATTCGTCTTAGCCCTAAGGTCTTGTAAGTTTATTTATTTTATTTATATAATAATGTTATAGATGAGATAACTAAATTTAATATATAGTTTTCGTAAGGGGTTTTTTTTTGA
>JANKYF010000001.1:39906852-39916871 GCA_029829435.1 Erythroxylum hondense
CCTGGGTTAACCAGTCGATGTGAGGCCCGTCTTTGAGAGATAGACCGATCGGCCCTTGGACTATTGTGATTGGGTTCGGGCCCAATTCGGCCGACCCGACCAATATTAAAATTTTTAATATGATATGAGTAAATAGCCTATTAATAAAAATTAGGTTTAGGTCAACTAGTGCTAATGACTAGAACTTGTCATTTAAATAGTTACCATTATTATTTATAAACTCTTTAATATTTTCATATTTAGTCAATATTAAATATTCTAACAATTAACATCTAATTATTCAAAAATATTGTTAGGATATACGTTATATATCCAAATAATTAGTATTAGCATTATTTATTAATTGGACATATTATATATTATTTAAATAATGACTTAAATTCAAAAGTTGTATGAAATTATGGATAATCTTTTAATTAAAAAAGAATCATCTTTTAAATTGAAGTATATTATTATGTTGGTAATTAGACTGTGAACTGCGAGGAATTTTTTGGATACAATAGAAGTGATTTTCGTATATGTCTCTATGATATAGCTGAAGGCAAATTTGGAGTTCTGGCAAAATCAATAGTGAAGTGGCTGCTGCGTTTTTATAATTGGGATGTTGCTGTTGTATAGTTAACGTGGACTCTTTTTACTTGATTGTATTGGTGTCATGCACGTCGCGAATAATTTGTTAAATCTTGAAATCCAAACTCATCCCTAATTGAGTTCCTGCAGCGAGAGTGTATTGCTGTTGGGAGGCAGTTTTGACGAGGTCATTCCATTCACAGCAAAGAGACACCAATGGTGAGTCATCGATCTTTGAACCTCCACAGCGCATAGCAAAAAGACAGAGAAGTTGCAGTAAATCTCTTTGGCGTTGGTGCGGCATTGAGCAACAGCTGAAGGAAATCTCGCAGTGGAGCGTAAGTTGGCGTTAAGCTGTTGATGTAGCATTCACGTACATCAAGCATTCATTTACAATGACTTTGCATGGGAGTTTTGGAAAATTAAATATGGAGTGAATGTTAAAGTGAAGGACGTAAAAACCAAGTGTGAGTGCGTGGCTTTGGAGTTCTGTTGTGAATCTTCACGTTAGTGCGCGGACGCTACACCTGCACTCACCCCTTCAGATCTTACAACACCCACACGCTATATCGCAGAATCAAGGAAATACAGAGGGAGAGAGAGAGAGAGAGACAGAGAGAGAGAGAAAGTTCAAATTTCATTCATAATCGTCATGCTTTACATTCCGTTACAACTGAATTATATTCTGCTGTACAAGAATGTTCTAGACAGTCCACGTGACTCCGGCGTGCTGTCTCTGTTAGACGCTGCGTTTTATTAACTCTTCCTCCTTGCCTACGACGTCGCCTCCATCTTCTTCCTTACAAATTCATGCAACTCCACTTGACGTAACATCCCCTCCGTCTTCAAGTATCACCTTATCCAGTAGATTGATGTCCGGAAATCTCTTTTGTAGCTCATAAAACCATTCCCACGTTGCTTCCTCCTTGGTTTTTCCTTGCCACTGGACCAACACCTGTGTCGCTGCCCGGTTGTTCCGCTTCGCCATTCGTCGTCCCCAGATCGCCTCTGGAATTTTGGTCGTTTCCTTCATCCTGGTGGGTAGCAGACTGGATGTGGCCGTTCCTTCCGAAACATGAACCTTCAATTGTGAGACGTGGAAGGTAGGATGAATGGTTGTCCCTTCCAGCAACCCCAATGTATAAGCCACCTTATTTACCTTTGCAATAATCGGGAAAGGGCCGTAATACAGAGGAGCTAGCTTCTGGTTGGGTCTTCTCTGCAATGAATGCTGACGGTAAGGTTGAAGCTTCACGTACACCCATTGCCCTTCCTCGAATTCTCTGTCTGAACGTCCTTTGTCTGCCTGTACCTTCATCCTCTGTTTTGCTCTGTTTAAGTGAAATTTAACAATTTGGATGGTAGCCTCCCTCTCTTGGAAGACCTGATCCAACCCAATCTCCTGGGAGTCTCCAGCTACGTACGACACATAGAGTGGAGGCTGGTAACCATATAATACTTCGAAGGGAGTTGAATTTATGGCTGAATGATGCGTGGTGTTATACCACCACTCGGCCATTGTCAACCAACTTCCCCAACTGCGAGGAGTATCACAACAGAAGCATCTTAAGTAGGTTTCCAATGTCTTGTTCACGGCTTCTGACTGCCCATCCGTCTGAGGATGGTAGGCAGTAGAGAATTGCAATTTCACGCCTTGTATCCGAAAAGTCTCCCTCCATAATTTGCTCAAGAAAACTGGGTCCCTATCTGAAACGATACGCTCGGGCATTCCATGCAGCTTAAATACATGATCCATAAAAACCAGTGCGATCTCCTGAGCTGTATACGGATGCTTTATTGCGATAAAGTGGGCGTACTTACTGAATCTGTCTACTACAACAAAAATAGCTGACTTCCCATGAGAAGACGACAAGCCTTCTATGAAGTCCATGGTGATTTCCCTCCAACACCCTTCTGGGACTTGCAAGGGTTGTAGCAACCCTGGGTATGCAGCATGGTCATGCTTACTTCTTTGACAAATGTCACAATTTTTCACGTAATTCCTTACATCCTTGGCGACTTGCTTCCAGTGGAATAAGCCTTGTATTCTCTTAGTGGTAGCCGTCACTCCCGAATGCCCCCCCTGCGGGCTATCATGTGCCATACTTATTATTCTTTTCTGAAACTCCTTGTCGCATCCTACTACTATTCTCCCTTTCCATCTCAGCAATCCGTTTCGCCATTCATAATTTCCCAGAGGATTGTTTGTATTTTCTAATTTCCCTATGAGATCCTTTACGGTTCTGTCCTTCTCCCATCCCGCTTTAATTTCCTCCATCAACGTTGTCTGTATATGCGAGACTGTCATTGTGAGTAGTTGTTGGCTTGATATTCTGGACAATGCATCGGCGGCCAAGTTCTCCTTCCCACTTTTATACGTCACTTCAAAATTGTAGCCTATCAGCTTCGGAAGCCAATTCTGCTGGAAGGGCGTAGAAATCCTCTGCTCCAGAAGATATTTTAGACTCCTGTGATCGGTCTGTACCCGAAAGGCCCTCCCATTCAAGTAATGGTGCCAGTGCTTTACTGCTTTGACAATGGCGAGGAACTCCTTCTCGTATGTGGACAATCCTTGGTGTTTAGGAGCTAAAGCCTTACTCAGGTAAGCTATCGGCCGATTATCTTGTTGCAATACTGCTCCAATCCCTTTGTCGCATGCGTCTGCCTCGATTACAAATAATTTGGTGAAATTCGGAAGCGCTAGTACAGGTGCTGTTATTAATTTCCTTTTTAGCTGTTCGAAGGCTTCTTGCTGTCGTTCCTTCCATTCCCAATTTCCCACCTCTTGTTTCTTCAACAAGTCATTGAGGGGTTTGGCTATAATGCCATAATTTCCAATGAATCTTCGATAGTAGCCCGTTAGCCCCAGAAATCCCCTGAGTTCTTTAAGAGTACGCGGCTGAGGCCAATCCCGTATGGTTTCAATTTTCTTTTCGTCAGTGGAAACCCCTTGCTCGGAAATTGAATGACCCAGATAGTCTATCTGTCGAGCCCCGAATATGCACTTACTTCCTCTCACATAGAGTTGTTGTTGTCTCAAAACCTCTAGGACCAACCGCAGGTGCTCCAAGTGTTGAATAAAATTTGTGCTGTAAATGAGCAAATCATCAAAGAAAACTAATAAGAATTTCCGCAGAAAAGGTTGAAATATTTCATTCATAAGACTCTGAAAGGTTGAGGGGGCGTTCGTGAGGCCGAATGGCATCACAAGAAATTCAAATTGCCCCTCATGCGTTCTGAAGGCCGTCTTCGGAATATCTTCCTCCCTCATGCGAATCTGGTGATATCCAGATCGCAAATCCAGTTTGGAATACCAACTGGAGCCCCTTAATTCTTCCAGTAGTTCTTCGATTAAAGGAATGGAAAATTTGCTTTTGATCGTGTGCTTGTTTAGTTCCCTGTAGTCTACGCACATTCTCCAAGTTTTATCCTTCTTCCTCACTAAGATAACCGGCGATGCATATGGACTGGTACTCTTCCGGATGAATCCTTGTTCAGACAGCTCTTGCACTGCTGATTCAATTGCATCTTTCTGTTCTCCGGAGTAACGATAAGGTCTGCTATTGATAGTTTCCACTCCGGGTTTTAAGTGTATGGCATGATCGCAGTCACGTGACGGCGGTAATCCTTTTGGTTCTAAAAAAATCTCTCCGTATTCAGCTAGCAGTCCCTCCAACTCCTCTCTGGTCTGCGTGTCATCATTGATGCTCAATTGTTGCATCTGAATTTCTAACGGGTCTGATAGCCGCAACATGAATAATGCACCTCGATTAGAATCTTTGATCAACTTATGAAAATTCTTACCTGATACCTCCCGGGCTGGTGTCTCAGGTTGTCCCGTCAGAGTTATGACCCGTCCTTCCCACTGGAATTCCATAGTGCTCTTTCTAAAGTTGCACAGAACATCATCCAGGGTAGCTAACCACTGAATGACCAAAACCATGTCGCAGCCCCCTAACTTGAGGATTAGTGCTTCCGTGGTGAATCTTGCTCCCTGCAGGTGCCATTCAAAATTCCTACATACCTGTTTACAAGCCAACTTTAATCCTCCTCCCACCGTGATGCTAATGGGTTCAATCTCGCTCACTTCCATCGTTGCTTTTCTTATCACCCTTTCATCCAAGAAATTGTGGGTGCTTCCACTATCTACCAAAATGTGTAAAGGTCGCCGTCTGTAATAACCCACGACCCGGAGTTGCTTATAATCCGTCTTATCCGTCAAACCCCACATGGCCTCTAACGAAATTTTAGGATTGAGGGGAGCTCCATCATTCAGCTCTCTGCATTCCAGATCCTCTTCTTCCTGATCCTCCTCTTCCACCATGTATAAATGAAACTGCTTCTTCGTGCATTTATGCCCTGGTGAGTACTTCTCATCGCACCAGAAACACAAACCTTTGGCCCTCTTTTCATCAAACTCCTTGCTACTTGTTGCTCTACTGTTCCGAGGAGCTCTGAAATGGTTATTCCTACTTCCTTGGGTTCCCGGCGTTGGCAACAACCCCGCTTCGGTCTGTTGTTTTGAAAAAGGAGCTGCGTAAGTGGTTTTCATATATAAGGAAGATCCTTCCCCCATTGAGCTACCAGGCTTGCTCCCTTTTCCAAAGTAAACCGGAGCGCTGGCCGCAACAATAGCCTCCTGCTTTCGTGCCCATGTTTAGGCTTGGTGCAAGGTCTGCGGGTCCATCATCTTTACCGTCAAACCAAGCTCTGGCTTAAGCCCCTTCAAGAAGAAGCCTACCAAGTATTCTTCGGGCAGATTGAGTTTATTCGAATATCTGTCAAACAATGCACAATATTCCATTACCGTCCCCTCCTGTCTCAACTCCTTTAAATTTCCAATGGGATCTTCGAAAATATCTTCGTCGAACCTCTGTCTTATGAGTGTCACAAACTCGTCCCATTTCATTCCTTGTATCTCTTTCCGATTTCTAATCGTGAGTTGGTACCATTCAAGTGCATCCCCTTCCATGTGGATCGAGGCAAGTCGTATCTTCATTTCATCCGCAGTTTGATCCATAGTAAAGAACTGTTCGCACTTGTAGCTCCTACTCCTCACTCCAGTTCCATCGAACGTCGGAAACTCAGTCTTGCTGGTTTTAAGTACTCCTCCCATACGTCCTCCTTCTCCCGAAGCCTTCACTGAAGATTCCGCCTCATCCTTATCCATTTTTTGCATCAGTTGCTGGAACATCGACTTAATGTCGCTGATCTCCTTTTCATGTCTCGATTGGGCTTCCTGCATGCTTCTAAGGCTCTCCTCTAGCCGGCGTACCTCAGCTGCTCTTGTGCTCTCAGCCATTCTCTTCCGAGGAACGTAGGCTCTGATACTAGATGTTGTGAACTTTCACGTTTAGTGACGTCAGACGCTAGAACCTGCACTCGCCCTTCAGATTCTTACAACACTCACCACACTATCTCACAGAATCAAGGGAAATATAGAGAGAGAAAGAGAGAGAGGGAGAAAGAGAGAATTCAAATTTCATTCATAATCGTCCTCCTTTACATTCCGTTACAATTGAATTATATTCTACTATACAAGAATGTTCTAGACTGTCCCACGTGATTCAGGCGTGCTGTCTCATGTTAGACGCTGCGTTTTATTAACTCGTTCCTCCTTGCCTACGACGTCGCCTCCATCTTCTTCCTTACGAATTCATGCAACTCCACTTAACGTAACAGAAAGTCTGAATCTTGGGAACCGATGGTGGCGTCGGGGATCGCTGTGTCCGATCGGCTGCTGGAGGAGTGCCGCTGGTTGCCTTCTAGCCGCTCCTATTTGACCGGAGATCGCCATATGGGCATGAGCGGCAAGAATTTGGCAGAGTAGCAATGCAGTGTTAAATAACTACATACGAGGTTCCTGATCCAATGAAACACAAAAATACATTAAAAAATGTTTTTTTAGGCATTTGTTATTTGTATTTTTTTTATACTATAGTAAAATTTTAATTTCTTATTTCATTCATTGTATTTTGGTCAATTATATTTTCATTCACACAAAATTGTGTTTATGGTAATTTTAAAGGTTATCATGAAAAATAATATGCCAATGTTAGTAACAAAGATAAAGACATGCATAGCTCTCTTATAGAGAATCTGGTATTAATTTGGGATTTGAGAGATCGATAGATCTTCTTTCTCTTCATTTCTTTGGGAGATAATGACATTTTCTACTTAAATAAAATATCAAATGGCCATGAAAAAGGCCTGTGTTCTTGAGGTAGTGATGGTTTGTTAAATGTTTTCCATGCTTTTCTTTTATGTTTGTTTCATGTCATGTCAGTTTCAAGTTGCAATAAACGTTTTCAAGCTGTGATTGTTCACATTCCAATTCCTAATTATTACAAAGAGCTGAGTACTGAGTGGTATTATTTATTGCAACTTCTTTGTTACAAAGAATGCAGTAATGCTGGATTTCTGCATATGCAATGTTCTACCACTTGACAAACTTTATGATCACTAGTTGCCAAAAATATAGCTGAGATGAGAGTTTCTAATCCCTTTCAAGCATTCTGATAAAAAATGTTGAAGAACCTTAACCTTAAAAGCTCCTAATTGATCCAGGAACATCACCCCAATCCTAAGTTGTGGGAATTTAATCAAATCTAGTTTCAGTTGCAAGTTTCAACAGAATCAAGCAGCCAGCAATGTTAAGAGTCACAAGTTTTCCCATCCGGTAAATGCAACTTGGAAGAATCTTAAGTCTTGTGCAGTTGCTGAGATCCAATTCCTCCAGACGTATATGATTGCTGATTGATGACGGAAGTTTTTCAATTGCAGTCCCAGCAAAAGACAGATATCTAATATCACTTGGTTTATTTACCCGAAAAAAAATATCACTTGGTTTTGGAACAGCTATACCATAAGTAGCCTCAATCAAAAGACTCATGACACCCCAGCGGATATCAAAATATGACCAGGTACTGTCATTGTCTACAGGACTTAAGCGTTTCAAAAGATTTGAGCAGCCACAGACATTCAGAGTTTGAAGTGATTTTAATTCACAGATACTGCTTGGAAGATGCTCAAGCCTTTTGCAATTTCTAAGATCCAATTCTACCAGATCAGAGGGGCCTTCAAATGGAGGGAGTACTTCTATTGCAGTCTTAGCTAAATAGACATACTTTGTATTTCTTGGGAGCTGAGGAAGTCCCTTGAGTTTTGTACAACCTGAGAGATTAAGGTACTCAAGCTCGGTGAGAAATTCAATGGTTGAGAGATCCACGAAATTTTTGCAGTCTTCAAGGTTTAAACTCCTAAGTTTTGAGGCACTGGATAAATCCGGAATCTTAGTTAGCTTGGAGTGATTGAGGTCAACCAATTGTAAGTTTGCAAGAAGCTGCAACCCAGTTGAATGAATCAGATAATTTGTTTGCAATTGTAGGAAAACGAGATTAAAGAAATAATATATGGAATTTATTAAGACATACCTGTTTTTGTCCCCAAAGTTGTTCAACATTGCCGTATGGTAGATGCAGCTCAACAAGATTTTCAGGACAGAATTTTGATGGCAGGAATTTCAAAGGGTACGAGTGCCAGTGTAGGTACCTCAATTCATCAGAAAGAGAGTACAAGCCTTCATCACGAAGCTGCATAGTAGGGATTTGTCCAGAAAATTGTAAATTGTAGACTTTTAACATTCTGAGGTTATTCATCCTTGTGAAAGCGTCCGAGTCTAGGTGAATTTCCCTTATATCAGACAGTTCTAGGAATAAGCCTTCAACTTTCTCTGTTCCCTACAAAGCAAAACCAAAGGGATTACGACTTCCATTATCAAATAATGCTAACTCTTTAGTTGGCATTGGCGTACTAAAGAACATGACAGGAAGGTAGTGAAATTGCATCTTACTGCTTTTTGGGTCAATACATGATGTACATCCTTGCTGTCCCACAATCTGCTACGTTCACCAATTATCTTAGATTCTTGTCTCACAATCTCACATCCCATTTCTTGAAGCAACCCATGCATACATAATTTGTTTCTTGAAATCATTATCAAAGCCTTATCGACGAGCACTCCAAATGTCCTATCTGAGAAGAAGCCACAACCATCTAATATATCTCTTACAACATCTTTGTCATCCCCAGTGAAGAAGCAAGCAATATCAAGAAATACCTCCTTCTCTATGGATTCCAAACTATCATAGCTTGTTCTCAATATATTCTGAATGTTCAAGTTTGGAAGTCTCTTTAGTTTATCTAGTTCACTGTGCCACTGATCTATGCTCCTACCGTAAAGAAAAGCACCCAAAACTTTTAACGCTAGAGGAAGGCCCTCAGCATAAGATAGAAATTCATATGACATGTCCAGAAAATTATTGTTGGGTAGATTTTGCTTGAAGGCATAGCGACTGAATAGGTGAAGTGCTGCTTCATTACCTAGACCCTTTGGCTGATATATAGCATCCACTCCATGTGCTTCTAACAAGTGTTTGTCTCTTGTTGTTATGATTATCCTACTTCCAGCACCAAACCAATCAGTCTTTTTCACTAAAATCTCCAACTGATACAGGTCATCTACATCATCAAGCACTAGAAGGACCTTTCTGTGACAAAGCCTTTTCTTTATCACATTGGAACCTTCATCCAAAGACCATAGACTCAGGTCTCTCTCTTGTAAAACTTTTGAAAGAAGTTCCTTCTGTAATGCAGAAGCACCGTTCTTTTTGAATTTTTCTTTAACATCTGCAAGAAAGCAATGAGCTTCAAAATGACTAGAGAGCTTATCATATATGACCTTGGCAATCGTTGTCTTGCCTAGTCCACCTATTCCCCATATTCCAACCATCTGAACACCTTCCCATCTGAGATCTAGCAGCATTTCCATTTGCTGAACATGGGAGCTGATTCCAACTAAATCATCAGCATCACTTGATGATATATAAACCAACTTATCTGAAACATCTCTTACAATGTGCTCAATTAGGGTGGCTTCATTCCTGCAGAATTGAATTGATGAGAAGCATACTTTGTCATCCCAGAAAAAGAACTGTGATGGAAGCAAAGGTTAAATAATCAATGACGCTAAAATGTAGAAAATGGCCACAAACTGTCATTGGAATTAATAAATCTTTAGTACTTTGGAACCAACCGTAACATGTGCTCCAGATGGCTGTCAAATTTATCGATCCTACACTTCCCGAACCGTGATTTCTTGCCACATTTTCAAATGCTTATCAAATGACCACTTCCCTAAAACTCTATGGACATCAAACTCATTGATTTTTTTAAGGCTTTCGACACAATGTCACTCAACTTCAAAGGCAACAGTTAAAGGGTCAAGAGTCCAAATGTAGACCTAAGCTTCTGATTTTCTAGACATAGTATCATGGGCAGCTAGACTAAAATAATCTAAAGTAAAATCTTCCACAGTAGAATCCTTGAGAAAACAACAACTGATTTGGAATACCAATCCAATACATACCTGTTTCTAGTATCCCAACCAG